>JAWPHD010009197.1:0-106467 GCA_037043455.1 Cyrtodaria siliqua
ACCTGTTTAGCATGGAAGACACTTAGGGATCACTTTGTCCATCGTCCGTCGTCGTCCTCCATTGGGCAAACTTCAACCTCCTTAGGGATCACTTTGTCCGTCTTCCGTCTGTCCATCACACTTTGACTGCAACCTAACCTAGGCCATAATTTGAAAAGTATTTGGCCTTAGTGTTCAGTAGGAAATTTGACTGTGGCAGAAATATTTCCAAATCATAAAGCAGCAGCCTCCCAGAATTTGAGAAAAAGCATTAATTTAATGCAATGTGCTTCTGTCTGTTTAGTCAGACTGAGAATTCAGTAGTTATAATAAATAATGGATAAAACATAAATGAGGCATAGTATTGTCATATTTACTTAATTGATGAAGTCTTACATCTTCCTCAAAATGAGAAATAAGCCCGTGTTTTTCCCCAAAATAAACAGGTCCTGGCCTCTTCCCAATTTTGTGGGGGGAAAAAACGTGACCACGATCAGGTAGATTCCCATTAGGTAACACCGTGACATACAGCCTCACTGGCATAATAAGCTGCAAACAGAAGATAGCGAGGATTGTTGTATTCATTACCGTGGTAATGTTTTGAAACAAGATTGCTGTGTATCTGGGCCCCGTTTTATGAAACAACTTATGACGATTTTGATCATAAATCAATTTCTTAAATGCTTCACTTTAAATAACACCTTTCAAATAAACGCGATTTCATTACATTTTCTTATACAAGTGATATTTCTGCGCCTACGTGCACACATAACTGTCTACATTGAATGCTTTGGTGAACAAAGTGAATGATTTTAAAATTTAATACTTATCGTAAGATGTTTAACAAAACAAGACCCCGGCTTATATTTCTGAAATTTTAGATTATGGTGTTCCCCTGGGTTAAGTGTTAATTATATCTAAAAGTTTATTTTTTTCCTTGTAACAGATTGTCTATGTCTCATTTAAAGGTACTCATGGCAGTCTTGGAAGTTTTTATCAAGCATTAAAGGGACAAATGGCAATCCTGATTTTTGAAAAACTCGTGGCTTCCAGTTAGTTTTTCTGCATTATAACTTGCATTTGCTCAATCATTAATATTAATGAAAAGAAAAGTATAAACAAATTGTGTTTGCAAACTATACTAACTGTTGATTATATTTCACGAATAATGTATTTAAACCTATGGTAGAATAAAAAAAAAATGAAAATTCAGAATTAGAATTTAATTATATGCAAGTAGGTTTAAAGTTAAAATGCTACTGGATTAATAAACCAAGCGCTAATTTTAATGCTTGATAACAAATTTAAGATTGCCGTCTGTCCCTTTAAAGGTACACATTCCGATATAAAAATGGTAAAATGGTATTATCACAAAATAACATGGCTTCTGGAATTGCAATAAAGCCATGACTTATTTCTCGTAATACACTAGTGTATTACAGATGCAAATGAGGACCGAATCACTGTGTTTGTATACAGAAAACATTTAATCCCAATTGTTTGCATGGTATATCATACGGTACGTTCAGACGCCTTAATTATTTATCATTATTTGAAATCTTACTTTATGAAATGAATGTTAGTAACGTTAAATTTGGTTTAAGGTGTCACATTATTTGTAGCGTGAACGCATTTACAGCCACGTAACGTAGCAACGTCATGTAAACAACAACACGACATCATGATTTGTCTTACAAATTGCCGCCGTATATAAGGAAAATTGACAACATTAAAGCGAAACTATCACGTCGTAGGTGTGTTATGTGATAAACAGAATCTTACATTTGTGACTGTGTATTATTGACTTTAATAAACTCATTGGATAAGAAGATAGGATACTCGGCAAGAGCCTCGTATCCTATCATTTTATCAAACTCGATTATTAAAATCAATAATACACAGTTACTCATGTAAGATCCTCTATTTAATCAAGATTAAAATAATGTGTGTGTGATGTCAAGGGTTATAGCCTCTCCAGCATATCAAAAAAGGGAGAAAACCAAAGGTTGGCCATTGCGTGTGGTTTGTTGTGCATTGATTGTATGTGGGAACCTTGAAAATTAAATTTTAATTTATTGATCCACTATCATTGTGACATTAAACATGCTTTCACACATTTTAATAAAAAGGTAATAAAATGTGGATTTTTATGCCTCAACCACTGAATGGTCAGAGGGCATAAATCATAAGCCATGTCCGTCCCAGCGTCCGTCCATTTGTCCATCCCGAAAATTTGTGCGTCTGTCTCCCACAGTTTTTAGCCGATTGTTGTCTCCTCCCACAGTTTTTAGCCGATGGTTTCGAAATGTTACAGGATGCTTACCTTAGGGATGTAAGATGTGCATATTGTTTTAAAGTTAATTCTTCAAGGGCTAGGATTCTATAAATGACAGTGTTTCTGGTGTGACTGTGTTGAGGGGTGGGTGGGGAGATGACATGTATTATTTATTGATATATTAGTCGCAATATTCATCATATATAAATTTATATTTTTCAGGATATTTATTATTCAAGCAATTCTGTGACGAACAATGTGATGAGCCTGTCCCTCAACTTAAATTTTACGACGAGGTGAGTTCTTATATTTGTTGTAGGTTTACGGTAGTATATATCGGCTATTATACATGGAACACTATTCCGGCCCTATTACACCTGCCGTGGAGTATACTTTCCCCACTAATTTTTTTGAAAATTCCCCCCGTCAAATAAAAAGTACCGGAATACCGGGAAAGTACCGGAATATACTGCTGCCCTGCAACTGCCCAGATGTAATACGGTGTGGACATAAACATGTCGCACAATGCCAAATTGTTAGAACATAAACAGCCTTATGTTTTACTGCAAATGGTAGGTTATTTACATACAATCATAAGGAATATGAAAAGTAATTAATACAACTTTTTTTATAGAAATGGATATATAAATTATAATGATGCAAATTTTGTACCAAAAAATTCCCCTTTCCTTAAAAATTGACGCAAAACTTCCCCCTCTAACGGCCCCGGCCCATTCCCCCAATATAGAAAGAGGGCACTGTGATTGATAATTGTGCAGTGATTGATTAATGTAAATTATTAGTGTAAATTTATCAGCCTTTAATTACATTAGTGTTCTTTTATTTTAGAGCGTTAATTGATTATTGAAAATAGATATGACTTGATGTTAATTGATGAGTGATGATTGATATGTATAAATTGATGAGTGATGATTGATATGTATAAATTGATGAGTGATGATTGATATGTATAAATTGATGAGTGATAAGTGAAATGTGTGCAAGCCATATTTTTCCTGGGTAGAACCCAGTATTGTAGACTTCCCGTCATCCGTAAGAAACAACACTTCTCATTTGACAGTTCGAGTTCCCACAGCGTCGAGAGACGAGATACTGTGTCTGATATATATTTTATTCATGCACATGTTCGTAGCTATAAAAGACGTGAGATGAAAGTCGAGTTTACATAAACAGGCTACACGATTATTTCAAGTAGCAAACTCCATTGAAACAGGCATTTCTGAAGATCAATTCCCTGGCTGGTAACAGAACAATAAATCATAGTAATTTGTGACACTTAAGTAAGAGTAAGATAGGTCACTTCTTTCAATACCTCTGACATCACTTCTTTCAATACCTCTGACATCACTTCTATCAATACCTCTGACATCACTTCTATCAATACCTCTGACGACATTTCTATCAATATCTCTGACGTCCCTTCTGTCAATACATCATCAGTGACAGTTAGCACTTCTATCAATACCTCTGATGTCACTTCTATCAATACCTCTGATGTCACTTCTATCAATACCTCTGATGTCACTTCTATCATTACCTCTGATGTCACTTCTATCAATACCTCTGATGTCACTTCTATCAATACCTCTGACAGTCACTTCACTTCACTTCAACATGACATACATCATTGCAATTTCCGAAAACATGCAAAACAAAAATGCAAAATTATATATATATATAAAGGACAATATTAAAGCAACGTTATCTTTAACTCTTAGCCTGCTAAGGGCGACTACAATTATAGCCTTTGCGTCCATTGTAAACACAGATCAGCCTGCGAGTAACTCACAAGCTGATCATGGTTTTGTAACATAAATGGAATGGTCTTAATTTAAAGAAAGGACAGTCCATTTATACATTCAAAGTTGGCTGTAAGGTTTAAACAGTGCTCAGTGACAAATTTAAACTGTTAAAAAATGGGATGAAGCTGCATATTTTCTCCATTTTGATGTTGAGAGATGGGAATAACCTGCAAGTTGTGAGAGATGGGAATAACCTGCAAGTTGTGAGAGATGGGAATAACCTGCAAGTTGTGAGAGATGGGAATAACCTGCAAGTTGTGAGAGATGGGAATAACCTGCAAGTTGTGAGAGATGGGAATAACCTGCAGGGTGTGAGAGATGGGAATAACCTGCCAGTTGTGAGAGATGGGAATAACCTGCAGGGTGTGAGAGATGGGAATAACCTGCCAGTTGTGAGAGATGGGAATAACCTGCCAGTTGTGAGAGATGGGAATAACCTGCAGGGTGTGAGAGATGGGAATAACCTGCCAGTTGTGAGAGATGGGAATAACCTGCAGGGTGTGAGAGATGGGAATAACCTGCAGGGTGTGAGAGATGGGAATAACCTGCCAGTTGTGAGAGATGGGAATAACCTGCAAGTTGTGAGAGATGGGAATAACCTGCCAGTTGTGAGAGATGGGAATAACCTGCCAGTTGTGAGAGATGGGAATAACCTGCCAGTTGTGAGAGATGGGAATAACCTGCAGGGTGTGAGAGATGGGAATAACCTGCCAGTTGTGAGAGATGGGAATAACCTGCCAGTTGTGAGAGATGGGAATAACCTGCAAGTTGTGAGAGATGGGAATAACCTGCAGGGTGTGAGAGATGGGAATAACCTGCGGGTGTGAGAGATGGGAATAACCTGCCAGTTGTGAGAGATGGGAATAACCTGCCAGTTGTGAGAGATGGGAATAACCTGCAAGTTGTGAGAGATGGGAATAACCTGCAGGGTGTGAGAGATGGGAATAACCTGCCAGTTGTGAGAGATGGGAATAACCTGCCAGTTGTGAGAGATGGGAATAACCTGCAAGTTGTGAGAGATGGGAATAACCTGCCAGTTGTGAGAGATGGGAATAACCTGCAAGTTGTGAGAGATGGGAATAACCTGCAGGGTGTGAGAGATGGGAATAACCTGCCAGTTGTGAGAGATGGGAATAACCTGCAGGGTGTGAGAGATGGGAATAACCTGCCAGTTGTGAGAGATGGGAATAACCTGCAAGTTTTGAGAGATGGGAATAACCTGCAAGTTGTGAGAGATGGGAATAACCTGCAAGTTGTGAGAGATGGGAATAACCTGCAAGTTGTGAGAGATGGGAATAACCTGCAAGTTGTGAGAGATGGCAATAACCTGCAAGTTGTGAGAGATGGCAATAACCTGCAAGTTGTGAGAGATGGGAATAACCTGCAAGTTGTGAGAGATGGGAATAACCTGCAAGTTGTGAGAGATGGGAATAACCTGCAAGTTGTGAGAGATGGGAATAACCTGCAAGTTGTGAGAGATGGGAATAACCTGCAAGTTGTGAGAGATGGGAATAACCTGCAAGTTGTGAGAGATGGGAATAACCTGCAAGTTGTGAGAGATGGCAATAACCTGCAAGTTGTGAGAGATGGGAATAACCTGCAAGTTGTGAGAGATGGGAATAACCTGCAAGTTGTGAGAGATGGGAATAACCTGCAAGTTGTGAGAGATGGCAATAACCTGCAAGTTGTGAGAGATGGCAATAACCTGCAAGTTGTGAGAGATGGCAATAACCTGCAAGTTGTGAGAGATGGCAATAACCTGCAAGTTGTGAGAGATGGCAATAACCTGCAAGTTGTGAGAGATGGCAATAACCTGCAAGTTGTGAGAGATGGCAATAACCTGCAAGTTGTGAGAGATGGGAATAACCTGCCAGTTGTGAGAGATGGGAATAACCTGAAAGTTGTGAGAGATGGGAATAACCTGCAAGTTGTGAGAGATGGGAATAACCTGCAAGTTGTGAGAGATGGGAATAACCTGCAAGTTGTGAGAGATGGCAATAACCTGCAAGTTGTGAGAGATGGCAATAACCTGCAAGTTGTGAGAGATGGGAATAACCTGCAAGTTGTGAGAGATGGGAATAACCTGCAAGTTGTGAGAGATGGGAATAACCTGCAAGTTGTGAGAGATGGGAATAACCTGCAAGTTGTGAGAGATGGGAATAACCTGCAAGTTGTGAGAGATGGGAATAACCTGCAAGTTGTGAGAGATGGGAATAACCTGCAAGTTGTGAGAGATGGGAATAACCTGCAAGTTGTGAGAGATGGCAATAACCTGCAAGTTGTGAGAGATGGGAATAACCTGCAAGTTGTGAGAGATGGCAATAACCTGCAAGTTGTGAGAGATGGGAATAACCTGCAAGTTGTGAGAGATGGCAATAACCTGCAAGTTGTGAGAGATGGCAATAACCTGCAAGTTGTGAGAGATGGGAATAACCTGCAAGTTGTGAGAGATGGCAATAACCTGCAAGTTGTGAGAGATGGGAATAACCTGCAAGTTGTGAGAGATGGCAATAACCTGCAAGTTGTGAGAGATGGGAATAACCTGAAAGTTGTGAGAGATGGGAATAACCTGAAAGTTATGAGAGATGGGAATAACCTGCAAGTTGTGAGAGATGGGAATAACCTGCAAGTTGTGAGAGATGGGAATAACCTGCAAGTTGTGAGAGATGGCAATAACCTGCAAGTTGTGAGAGATGGCAATAACCTGCAAGTTGTGAGAGATGGCAATAACCTGCAAGTTGTGAGAGATGGCAATAACCTGCAAGTTGTGAGAGATGGCAATAACCTGCAAGTTGTGAGAGATGGGAATAACCTGAAAGTTGTGAGAGATGGGAATAACCTGAAAGTTGTGAGAGATGGGAATAACCTGCAAGTTGTGAGAGATGGGAATAACCTGCAAGTTGTGAGAGATGGGAATAACCTGCAAGTTGTGAGAGATGGGAATAACCTGCAAGTTGTGAGAGATGGCAATAACCTGCAAGTTGTGAGAGATGGGAATAACCTGCAAGTTGTGAGAGATGGCAATAACCTGCAAGTTGTGAGAGATGGCAATAACCTGCAAGTTGTGAGAGATGGGAATAACCTGCAAGTTGTGAGAGATGGGAATAACCTGCAAGTTGTGAGAGATGGGAATAACCTGCAAGTTGTGAGAGATGGGAATAACCTGCAAGTTGTGAGAGATGGGAATAACCTGCAAGTTGTGAGAGATGGGAATAACCTGCAAGTTGTGAGAGATGGCAATAACCTGCAAGTTGTGAGAGATGGGAATAACCTGCAAGTTGTGAGAGATGGCAATAACCTGCAAGTTGTGAGAGATGGCAATAACCTGCAAGTTGTGAGAGATGGCAATAACCTGCAAGTTGTGAGAGATGGCAATAACCTGCAAGTTGTGAGAGATGGCAATAACCTGCAAGTTGTGAGAATTTTTATGTATTAAATCAACGTCTGATAAGAAATAAAATATTTTCAGTGGGTTCCTTCTGCGCTTGGTAAAAACCTGGTGTTTCGGACTTGTTATCGTTGATCTTCCCGCCCACCAGGTATATATTGATCTGGCACAATATACATGATATATAAACCCTGGCACAATATACATGATATATAAACCCTGGCACAATATACATGATGTATAAACCCTGGCACAATATACATGATATATAAACCCTGGCACAATATACATGATATATAAACCTGGTGGAAATATTTTATTTCTTAACCCTTAGCCCACTGTGAATGTGTAATGGATTTTCTTTTCTTTAAATTTAGACCAATCAGGGTCGTAGCGTGGCCTGTTTTCAACATACTCCTAACACGAGGTGCGCGCCGAATGGGGGATATTTGGGAGTACGTGTCCCACTTCCAAAAGGTGGTTTCCGGGATTCTCCGCAATATTTACTTTCATTTTTGGACCAAAATGTTGCTCGTATAAGCGACATTTGTCAGTAATAACGACATTTATGCTCACAGAAAGAAAGAAAAATAAATTAATTAATGAATATAAATAAAATAATAATAATAATAAATTCGTAATTGTCCACCCTTACATCCTGCCCTCTGATTTTTTTTCAATTTCAACTTTTTAGGATTTATTTTTTTCCAAGTTACTCGCGGGAGTAAGGGAGTATGCCACGCTACGCCCCTGCCAATCCATTTATGTTAAAAGGGAAACCCTGATCAGCCTGCGAGTTACTTAGCACTGGCTAAGGGTTAAATATATTTGCATAAACACTTTGCTTTGAACTAGCCAAATAATTATTAATAATTAATGTTTGCAAATATGCCTGTATTGAAGATTTGTTTTTTTTGTTTGAATGGTGTTGTACGTCATTTTTTAACACATATTAGGCCATATATGACGGTCAATTTTTATGCCCCCATCACTGAATGGTGAGGGGGCATATAGCGTTAGCCATGTCCATCCGTCCGTCCTTCTATCCGTCCTTCCGTCCCGAAATGTTTGTGTGTCTATCTCCTTCCACACTATTCAACCTATTGCTTCGAAACTTTACATGATGCTTACCTATGATGTCACGATGTGCATGTCGTTTCGGCATCAAAATCGACCCAGTATTACCAGAGTAATGGCCCCTTTTTCGTCAAATTTTACGTTTTACACTGATTGTTTTCAGTGGGGGCATCCGTGTCCCATGGACACATTTCTAGTTTTGTGGTAGAGGCAGACCACCTACTTCTTCCTGTGTAGAACCAGTACTGTACACCTCCCGCCATATGTAAGAATTGACACATTCTCACTTGACAAGTCTAGCACCCAGTGAGATTCGAACCCGCAGCGGTTATAGTCGAGAAAGTTTTAGACGCAGCATCTTTACACACGTGTGTATTGAAGAAAAAAATATTGTTGAGCTGCAAGTTTTGAGAAAAAAAAAAATATGAAGATTGCTGTCCATTTTAAGATGACTTCCAGACAAAAAAATGATGAAAAATAAAAAATCTACAAGAATTAACTTGAGCAATTACAGTTCACCATAAAACGGCATGAATGTTAATTGTTTGATGTAAGCACAATGTTTTAAAGTGACACAATCTTGAAGTTTGTATCGAACATTACAGCATCTTGATTTATTTATCCAGTATTATTTGGACTTTAAAACTGTTTGCATATTTATAATTAAATAAACAATTATTTTTTCAAATTTTCCTCGTTATTTTATCATATGTTTAATTATATTATTGGTGCAGTGTAATCAACAGTTAGTAATATGCAAACACAGTTTGCTCTGAGCTATTTAATAGTTAATATTCATGATTACAAATATAAAGTATGTAGAAAACTAACGGGACACCGGTGAGTTTTCAGGGCCACTGATTCATGTTTTTTGGGACTGAAATGCGGTCCGATTTCCCCTGCCGTGGAGTATACTTTCCCCCAATTTTTTCTGAAAATACCCCCACCTCCACCCGACGCCACCCCCGTCAAATAAAAGTACCGGAATACCGGGAAAAGTACCATAATATAGTGCTGCCCCGCAACTGCCCGGATGTGATACTGTGTTGATATAAACAAGTTGTTAAAACCAAAATGTTAGAATATTAACAGCCTTATAGTATACTGTTGAGATTCTACTGTAAATGGTAGGTTATTTACGTACATAAGGAATATGAAAAGTAATTTTTAATAGATTTTAATACAACATTTTTGGTAGAAATGGATATATAATTGATGCAAATTTTGTAGCAAAAAATTTCGCTTTCCTTTAAAATTGACGCCTCTAAAGGCCCCGGCACCATTCCCCAAATATAGAAAGAGGGCCCTGGTTTTAAACAAATCAAGATTGCCATGTGTCCCTTTATGCATCATGTAATAATGGTACTGCATGTAAACTATTGTAAAACTATTGTACACTATTGTAAACTATTGTAAAGTATTGTAAAGTATTGTACACTATTGTAAACTATTGTAAACTATTGTAAACTATTGTACACTATTGTACTCTATTGTACACGGCAGTAATGCGAAGCTTAACTTCAAAGTCGTAAAGTACAGCGGAGGTTTTAAAATGGCCTTGAAGTGATTTTTAATGGCTATACAAGTACTTCAGTGATATAACGGTCGTGTTGAAACATCTTTTAAGCTGTTGTATCCTACTGCATGTCTTTAAAAACACCATTAAGTCGGAAACATTCGGTGTAGTAAAAATATTGACAATTTCTAGTTGTACAGGAAACAATTGTGCAGTTACAAAATGCTTGCGAGGCCAAGATAAAGTTATTCCGTGGTTTTGATTAAATGGCAAAAAAACAAATCAGGATAGGGTTAGGAAAATTAGGCTGGCGTGGCGCAGTCGGTAGCGCGGCGGATTTGTAACCGGAGGCCCCAAATTCAATCCTCCGTGGTGCCACTGAGTTCCATCTGTGTGTTCTTGGGCAAGACACTTTCCCTTAGCCTCGTCCGTCGGATGGGGACGTAAACCGGGCGGTCCCATGTATCGGTCTATCCTCCGAGCACGTTAAAGAACCATTGGAATCTATTCGATAATAAGAGTAGGGCAGGTTCCCGGATTCCTATAGATGTATCCTTCCCCTCTCTCTGGGGCAGCTCTAAATAACATATACCATGTTGATGAGCCGTTAAACAACATTCAATTATTTTTAATAAAAATGTTGTTTGTTTAATGGATGGCAGGAGGTAAACAGTACTGGTTCTAGCCAGGAAAAATAGGGTGGTCTGCCACTTCCAGAGAAAAATATATTGCCTAACATGTGCTAAATATGACTTAAAATGCCACTCAAACAAACAATTGTTTGTGTTATTTACATAAACACAGGCATTGAAATAGCAATAAATCAAGTTATGGTTATCAATAACATATCATCAGGCATCTGGATTAATAAAAAAAAAACACACACAAAAAAAACACCTCTTTTCTTCACTTACATGTAAGTGCCAAAATTAGGGTTACTGAGTGTTGTGTTTTTTATAGATATTGAGACTCACAGTAGAGCAAGTTTGCATTACTCGATCTTTTACTAGACATGCACCGATTGACTACATTACGTGGTCCGAGTCTTAACTTTCATACCCCATCCAACCCCTACTCCAAGAAGCGAAAACGGGGTTTGCTGGGGTATGAAATAAAACATTAAGTTCGGCTAAAAAAGTTTGCAGAGTGTACAATTAAATATTTAATAGGTAATTTTAAACAAGTTGTTGCAATTTTTCAGTAAAAAATGTTTTTAAACATGTTTTATTGTCAAGATATCCGTTTATGTAAGCTTTTCCATTGCTTAATGGAATTAATTGAATTGAATAGGGGTTTTAAGGCGCACCAACACATAAAAGGTTATATGACGCTTAACAGGAATGAACATGCCAGGCTCATCCTCCATGTACATCGAGATAAAATATGGAGATTGGGCCTAGAACCTTCTCACCCTGAACTGCAGAGTTGCTGCAAATTCTATTGGAGACACTCCATTTACGCTGGAGCCACGTTATAGTTTTTCTGCCACTGCTCTAGTGATATAAGCAAGATGGCACCTGAAACAATGCAGGGGTCATGATGAAGACCTTTAATGAGCATGAACAAAAACATGATAAAATGAACATGAATTTGGGGGGGTTCTACCCCTCTGCCTTCCCCTCTAATGGGATCTGCAGTGGCCCTATTCTTTGCCCCATAACCAAACGGGGCCCACTTAACCACACGGGGATAATGGAATTAAGGCGGGACCACGTAATGTAAATAGTAAATTAAGTCTTTAGATTGTGATCAAAGGCGTTCTTTATACATTCAGGTTCTTTAAAGGACACAGGGCAATCTTGAGTTTTGTATCATCTATTGGCATTATAGCACATTGATTTATTAATCCTGTTTAATTTTGACTTCAGAACTGCTTGCATTTAATTCGTCTTTATTCTATCATCTTTTTAAAAAACCTTCTAAAAACTGTCTACTTCTGTTGAGGTCAACGGTTAAAACTATTCATCCAAGGGAGTGACTATTAATTGACCCGAAGCAGTAAACTCTTGACTGAGATGAAGTCAAGGTCAATAGTTTACTGCTGAGGGTCAATAGTCATTCCCGAGGATAACTATTTACTCAAACAGAAGTAGATAGTTGTTTTATTATATTTAATCGTATAAACTCCATTAGTTTGCTTACTTTTTGCTTAATTGTTTACATGCATGACGTCACTTCACGGGAAAGCGTAACGTAATTTTCAGACTATTGAACGCAAACCCAGATTGAACCGGATAGGAAACGTTCTAAAGTCAATAGTCATACTAATGACTTACACGTGACTGCCTTTTAGCCAATGAAAACTAGGTATTTAAAATGATATATAATAGTTAGTACTATTATAATAGTTACCGGTAGTACTATTATAAAAACAAATTGCCTTGATATATTCTAATAACTAGTATTAATGATTGCGCATACATGTATGCCCGTTATGTAGAAAAACTATTGTTTGGGACGCTTGTTTCAGCCAAAGGTTTTTCTGCAGTAGCTTGAGCAATTTAAATAATACGTACATCAATTTTATATCAGTAGAATTGGTGTTTTTAGTGGTAAATAAAAATACCTTAGTTTTGAAAATCAGTTGAGCAATAAATATTTTACAGCCCAAATGATTTTTTGATAGGGCTTATCCCATGTAAATTCCTTAAATATAAAATTAAGAAATTTCATATAACTTCAGTTGGCCTTCATATGTTGCTATAAAACTTTTAGGTTGTCATAATTTACGAATATCCAACAATTTAAAACCGTTTTCGGATAAAAATTCTATAAAAAAAATATTTTTTCATATTGTTCATGCAGCAGAAATGCCCCATCAAAAACAACTTTCGGGCATGACAACCGATTTTGAAAAGTATGGTATTTTTATTTACCACTAAAATTGTCTGTTTCACTGATATACAGCTTATTTAGGTACGAGATAATTATTTTGTCTGAAAAGTCAAAATTTTTTTTTGGCTGAAACAAGCGCCCCAACCAATAGGCCTTGAGTTAAACAAATCAAGATTGCTCTGTGTTCTTTTAATTTTTCTTTTAATGTTGGCATTGTAACTCCTTAACCAGACATACGTAGATCAACGGCTTTATAGTATAAAGTCTATCGTTTCCGATCAATTTATGGCTCTTAATATCATGAAGGTAAACTGTTACAAGACGGTATGATGGATAAGTACGACAATTAACTATTCCAGGAAACGTGAAATCAATCGCAGCCGAGACAAAATTGAATCAAATTTCTAATTACTTCGGAAGTATTTCCCACCAGACCAAGCATGCGGATGAGACAGAAATCTTAAGTTCTAATTTTAAATCAAATGCACCATAATTATCACACGGAAAAAAAAAGAAATAGCACACAGTCTGCTCTCGCTACAGTAAAAACTAAAAATGGTCCCAGAGACAATTTTGTGATCATATTCTGATCATTTTATACTTATAATGCTTCGATAGCTCAGAGAGGTTTTATCCCATTTTTCTAAATAGTAACACAATTTTTTTAAAACATTGGCATGTAAATAAATTCAACAATATAATACTCTACTCGAATAATTTATATTTTTTTATTAGTAAAAAATAATTTCAAAATGTTTAAAAGCAAAATCAGCTTATTGAATAGGACGCCGGGCTAGGAAGATCAAAAGAAGACACTTTTCATTATAATCGTTTAGTTAGTTTTGTGGGGCAAGCATGTGTGAAACAGAGCTCAAGATCAGCGTGTCTCCCTTGAAACCTGACAAATCTGGCAGAGTTTCACATTATGTAACGCGGTATAGTGCATGCTGGCGTTATGCATTGAAGAGTTCCTCAAACTCAGTCAGACCTATAGTTAGAGAGTTGGCAATGAATTAGTCGCCTTCTGTAATGTACCAGACAAGACTGTTATTTTACAGGTATTATAATTAATAGAAATGTTCTATTCATACGTTTTGTGGGGCAAACATGTGTGAAACAGACCTCAAGATCAGCGTGTCTCCCTTTAAACTATGACAAATCTGGCAGAGTTTCACAGTATGTAATGCCTTAGTGCATGCTGGCTTTATGCTCTTTATATTGAAGAGTTCCTCAAACTCGGTCAGACCTATAGTTAGAGAGTGGTCACCTTATGTACCACTGAGACAAGATTTTCCCAAACTTCACACTCACTGATATTGAGATGTTCAGTAGGTGAGATTGTCAAGGGTTATTGTCAGTTTCTGTATGAAAAATCACGTAGTGGCTTATTGGTAGGTCTGCCTAACATGCAGTGGGTGGGGGTGTAGTGGTAGGGTGTCTGCCTAACATGCAGGGGGTGGGGTCATGGGTTCAATCCCCCGGTGTCAGGTCGTATAATGTGACTGGGTGGGATTTCGTGTTCATTTTATCATTTTTTGTTCATGCTCATTAAAGGTCTTCATCATGACCCCTGCATTGTTTCGGGTGCCATCTACATGTAGCTCATATTACTATAGCAGTGGCAGAAAAACTATAACGTGGCTCCAGCGTAAATGGAGTGTCTACAACAGAATTTGCAGCAACTCTGCAATTCAGGGTGAGAAGTTCTTGGCCCGTTCTCCATATTTTATCTCGATGTACATGGAGGATTGTTCATTCCTGTTAGGCGCCATATAACCTTTCATGTGTTGGTGCGCCTTAAACCCAATGCAATTCAATTAAATCGCGTTAATCATTCACTCCTTCTTCAGACACATACATTTTCAGACCTTATGCAACCCTACTAGATCATTTTCTTGCTGAACTTTAATCTGCTTCTGACTAAAATCAATGTTGCAACCTTAGCTGCTGAAGGAACAAGAGATAAATTACTCAGGATGGCCTGCTGGATAGACTTCTGTTAAACAAAAGAATATAAGTTCTTAATTAAATACAAAAATAGAATCAGTCAAGAGAGAAAAGTGAAATCAATATAGTCAGGTTGGGTTTGTACAAAGCCTTGACATCACCGTAGAATATTACACAAAGGAACAGGCAAAGACAAAAGAAATATATTATTAATGGCCGGGCGCTTGTTTCAGCTAAAGGATTTTTTGACTTTTCAGACAAAATTAATAAGTTGTATATATCAGTGAAAAAGACATTGTTAATGGTAAATAAAATACCTTACTTTTCAAAATTGGTTGAAAAATAAAAGGTTCATGCGCGAAAGCTGTTTTTGGGGCATTTTGAATGCAAAATTCTGCTGCTTGAAAAATTGTTTTTTTTTTAGTAATTCAGTTTGTATCATGTGACTACAAAACCTTTTGGGTATCAAGTTTTAGGGCTGCAAGGATCAAATACATAGCTGGCAAAAACTAACACATTTCCACAATCAAAAGTCATTTTGTGTAGGTTTATAAACTAGGTTGTTATCCTTAATTTAGCTGCATCTCTCAGTATTGACTTTAGGCCATAAATAAAACGCAATAAAGTGAAAATAAATTATTTCTGAAATCTTTTTTTTTTAAGTGGGAAGCTGCATCCTTCATCTTATCTCTCTCCGAGGTTGCTGTCCCAATATAATGTGTTAACATGACATAATTGAATTGAATGTTGTTTAACGGCTCATCAAAGTGTTTATAAACTTTATATCCCTAATAAGAGGCATTTTGCACAATGCCCGGGAACTTTATTTTGGGAAATACGGTAAGGGGTGAACATTTTGATGATTTAATGCTTTATAATGCATGAGTTGATATCTGGGTAGAACCACCGACATTCTGCAAGCCAGCTGGATAGCTTATTCTGTATTGAACATGAAGATTCCTTGCCCATGAGGGATTGAAACCACAGCGGTACAGAGGGGCAAGTGATTTCAAGTCAGAGACTCTAACCACTCTACCACGACGCTCCTTTTAAGTTGTTAAGCACCTCATCAACACATTTATTCAATATTAAGATCTTTGAATCTCCCGAGATAGAGGGGAAGGTCAGGAAATGGAGAACCTTGCTTTCTATCGAATAGATTCCTCATTACATGCCAGGAGGTGCATAGGAACCAACGGGTAAATATCCACTCCTGGGCAGTGGTAGTAAGTGACTTGCTTTAAAAAGGTCACTCACAGTTGAAGTCCTATCTTCCACCGTGGTGTCACAAACAGACACGTCCGGGATAGTAAAGATGCTGCGTCTAAAACTACCTCTTCTCTCACCGCTGCGAGTTCGATTTCCACTGGGAGGTCTACTATTCAAGTGAGAAAGTGTTGATTCTTACGGATGGTGGGAAGTACACAGTATTGGTTCTTCCCAGGAAAAATCAGATGGTTTGCCTCTACCACAAAAAAATCGACCGTCATATATGGCCTATCATGTGATAAAAAGGATGGAAAACACCATTCAAACAAAACAAACACAAACAGGCTGAGTCAGCTGATTACGAAGCATCAACATCAATCACAGCATCAGCAGCAACAATATTGTTATTGTTATTACCAGTATCATCAGCACCTGTAGCAGCAGTATCTTCATGATCATGATGATGATGTTGATGATGATGATCATGATGATCATCATCATGATCATCATCATTAACATCAATCATCATCAGTCATCATCACCATCATATCATCATCATTATCATCATCATTGTCATCATCATCATCATTATCATCATCATCATCATCATCATTATCATCATCATCATCATCATCAATCACCATCATCCATCATCATCAACACCAGCATCATCATCATCATCATCAACACCAGCATCATCATCATCATCATCATATCATCAACACCAGCAACAGCATATACAGAGGCCCTTAAACCTCAGTTTAATAACCGAAATGTTGGCATCAAGGTCAAGGTCATCAGGAGAAGTTACGGTGATGTTTGAAATTCCTTCTACCATCTTGATCACAGAATCTGATTGTGAACTGGTAGCCAAGACATTTATATCAATTTGTGCTTGTTGGGAGTCATTCAGACAGAAACAAGTCATATTTTGCGATAATGCAGATAAAATAGGTCTGTAACTCCTGATGGGCAGACTCAGTAATAATGATTTGTTTTCATAAACGGGCTAAATCAGAGTCGTCCCCTGACATTTTGAAGACATTTTTGAAGATGGCACAACATTTATGTTGAGAAAAAAGTCTAGAACTTTCAGACAAGATTTGCTCGTATCTAATGGTTACATTTTTCGGGAGTTTGTCGGGAGATAATTTCCATGATACGTCTTCAAGCTGTTTGTGTTTCTTTGATTTGTGAGAATATAAAGGCATGTAACGACACAGGGTGTCGTATAATCCGATTTAGAAAAAAAATGGAAGCGGGAAAAGTCACAATATGACCTTAGTTGTTGGTGCAACTGTAAAATGCAATTCAATTAATTATGCGATGGCCATCCCCTGCCTCCCACCTCAACCCTGTCTGGAACATATTGTAATACGAGGGGCATTCAAAAAGTTTTGAGACTGATGCACTTCTCTAGAGTCAGATACATGCCTGATTTGTACGTGCTTTTGTAGGTAATTTCAATAGAAATGTATACTGAGAATTGTATCACAATTCATCAAGGGATTGTAGTGTTATACAGTGTTGAATACAGCTTACTCATATACACTGACCATTTTCCGTAGTAAATATGAAATCAGTGGAAAAAAGCGGAAATTAGGACTTATATAAAAATGCGTTGCGCTTTAAATATATCTGGGAAAAAATCATTCATGAAGTTAAAAGCATTTATGTTCATTCTTCTGTTTCAAAAGCCACAGATTACAGGTGGTTAAAAGTGTATAAAGAGTGAAAACCCAATGTCAAAAGATCTTGACCATGTCGGAAGACCAAAGATTTCATTGTCCTCAAGAAACTGCGCAGCTTTTGAGACTACAACGAGTGAAATGTTGTAAAGAATTCTTGAAAAACTATGGAACTGCCGATGAAAGGAGGTTAAATGAACTCATAACAGGTGATGAGACATGGATATATTATTTTGAACTGCAACGATGGATTAATAATGAACAATGGCTGAGAAAAGGGCAAGAAAGACCCGTGATTGCCAGAAGGACAAAAAGTGCGAAGAAGGTTCTCTACACTATTTTCTTCAATTCATGGATCCAATTGTTCAGATACCTAGTGGCTCCAGGAAAATCTGTCAGGTAAAGTTTTATAGGGACAAGGTCTTAAAATGAGTGAAAAATCAGTGTGTTAAACTTCGTCCAAGGACTGGTATAAATGCATACATCTCATTCATGACAATGCATCTTCCCGTTTTTCGAGACGAACATTTTATACAGCTAAAACACCAACCATACTCGCCGGATTTTAGTCTGTGCGACTTTTTTCTGTTTCCAAACTGAAAAAGATGCTCGCTGGACGTCTGCAGTGCGGTACATCAGTGTCTGAAGGGTATACCAAGGGGAGACTACTCTGCGGCTTTCCGGTCATGAATATCTCGTTTAAAAAGTGTATTCTTGTTATGGGCGAAAACTTTGAAGGATTAAAATAAAATATTTGTCCATTGTCTATGTTGTTTTATTTTACGATGCCAGTCTCAAAACTTTGTGAATGCCGCTCATATTCTGTGTTTTATGGATTAAGCTGAAACATTGATAAAGAAACTTAAATAACTACATAATGATTTTGAATGATGACATACTTTAGGTTACAACTTTATGTCAACCTTTCAAGGTAAAATGCAGGTCAGCCACTCATGACAGTACATTTGCTAGAGATGACTTCATGGCCATGCCGAAACGAAATCCGGTAGCTGAATTTCAGCTAACCATATCCAAACCCTAACCCTAAAGGTGGAGTATAGAGATCGGTATGAGTGCTTGACAATTCTTGTTATGCAGTGGTTGACCAAAATACTTATAGTCTAGATCATCTGCGACGTTTGCTTGTTTTCAAGACAGACGTCTAGAACAGTCCTCCTGAACAAGTTGAATTTTGCTGATACATTGGTACATGTATCATTTCTGATTGTCTGAGACAGGAAACCTGCTATCCAAGACATACAGAAAGGCTGGAAGGCAATATATTTATTAATAAACAAAGATAAACAACGAGGGAAACTTCATTATTATATCGACAAACTAAATGCGGATGGTCAGAAAGGTTTTAATAAAACAATAATAATTGCAATCACGTGCTTCCATTTTCATATTTTTTTCTGCACAAATGGTCAAGACGTTCGTATTTACAGTCAAGCATTGAAGATGATCAAGACTAAAATATGTATTCAAAGACCTAGCCAAAATTCGATTTGTTTATATTATAGTGCTTAGTGAAACTACTCCAAATCAGTTTAGATACTAAAGTAAGAATCGTGTAGAATTCTCAACTCTGGCTGGAATTTGATCTATCTGCACTTGCAATAGACTGGTCCTAATTACCCACCAATCACTTCTTAATACCCCAGGGTGAAACTATTCTGGCAGTGTCTAAATCATTTCCCAGAGATTATTGTTACCATCATCATTGCTGTTGTAGACTGGTTTGATTAATAAAGTTATCAGTGTGGTAGAGATTTGCCAGAGTTTTTTCACATGCAATCATTGTAGATATTCAGTTTGTAATTTTAGAGGGAAATATGTATTTTTTATGGTTTGATGAAAGAAATTAAAGAAACAAGTTTTTATGCCCCCGTTAAAATGCGTGGGGCTATAATGGTCAAATGGTTCATCCGTCTGTCTTTTTTGCTAAAAAATCTCAAAATACTTTCACAAATTACTTTCATATTATATTTCGATTTGTTGATTACTTACAATCTAAAGGTCGTACAAAAACATTCCGTCGTATTTCTGATCACCTGCGATCACAAGGTCAAGGTCACAGACTTGGAAGGTGTGCATTTAAGTCTGCTTTCAGTATAATTTAAAGTTATAATTTTGCTTTCATAAATTTCTTTCATATTTGATTTGTTGATTACTAAGGTCATACAAAAAATTCCATTGTATTTTTGATCACCTGTGACCACGAGGCCAAGGTCACAAATTAGCAAGTTTTGCGTTTAGTGGGGGCATTATTAGTCGGATATCCGTCCTTTCTAGTTTCCTCTGGAATCAGTCAGGAATCATAAGGAGGCGCTGTTGTCAGTTATGCACATGGTAATCGGTAAACAAGTTTGCCTAATATGCAGCATTGGATGCAGTCTACAGTACACAACTCATATTTTTGTCTTCTAGAAGTTTTGACAAATTTGCACATAAAAGAGAGGAAGTTGAGTCACCAAGGGGATATAGTATGTTCACCCTTTTGGGAATGGTACCGGTACCCCTTCAGTTGGGAAATTTCGCAGCATATTGCCTTAATTTGTGATTTTTTCACTATCAAACAAAAGCAATACACTACTCAACATTTATAATCGGTCACTTTTCAAAGAATTATATATTTTTTAGTAATTCATATTTTCATTTGAAATTTTAACTGGCGTCGTTTAACAAATATCGCTAGCGATTTATAAAACTTAATCTGACAATATTGGTATGTGTTTGGGTGATTTCCAGTTTTTAGCTTGACTGATCAGAGATCAGCAGAGCTTATGCCGTGGTGCGGCGTCCGTCATTCCGTCTGTCCGTCTGTCCGTAAACTTTTTTTTGTAGCGACATCTCCTCTGGAACTACTGAATGGATTTTCATGAAACTTTACAGAAATGTTGCCCTTGAAGTCTAGTTGATCCTAGCAAAAATTCATGTTGATGTGAAATCCAAGATGGCCACCAAATCTAAAAATAGGTTTTTAAAAAACAAGTTTGTAGCGACTACTTCTTGAAAACTATAAGTGATAGTTGGTCCTTGTCGAAAATCGTTTTGATTCGACGTTAAACATTGCTGCCAGCGGCCATCTTTGTTTACATAGAGTTATATAGTTAAAACTTGTAGCGACTACTCCTTTGAAACTACTTGGCAGATTTTCATGAAACTTTACAGGAATGTTGCTCTTAATGTCTTATTGATCCTAGCAAAATTTCAGATCTGCCAGAAATTCAAGATGGCCACCACAGCTAAAAATAGATTTTTAAAAAAGAAGTTTGTAGCGACTACGTCTTGAAAACTATAATATTGATATGGGACTTTTAGTAAAATGATCAGCATGACATGATGGTTATCAGAGTCAAACATTATTTTGATTCGACGTTAAACATGGCTGCCAGTGGCCATCTTTGTTTACATAGAGTTATATAATGAAAACTTGTAGCGACTACTCCTCTGAAACTACTTGACGGATTTTCATGAAACTTCACAGGAATGTTGCTCTTGATGTTGTATTGATCCTAGCAAAATTTCAGGTCAGCCGGAAATTCAAGATGGCCGCCACGGCTAAAAATAGATTTTCAAAATACAAGTTTGTAGCGACTTCTTCTTGTAAACTATAAGTGATATTGATATGGGATTTTTTCTAAAATGATCAGCATGACATGATGTTGGTTCTTGTCAAAAATTGTTTTGATTCAACGTTAAACATTGCTGCCAGCGGCCATCTTTGTTTACATAGAGTTATATAGTTAAAACTTGTAGCGACTACTCCTTTGAAACTACTTGGCGGATTTTCATGAAACTTTACAGGAATGTTGCTCTTAATGTCTAATTGATCCTAGCAAAATTTCAGATCGGCCAGAAATTCAAGATGGCTGCCACAGCTAAAAATAGATTTTTAAAAAAGAAGATTTTTAAAAAAGAAGTTTGTAGCGACTACATCTTGAAAACTATAAGTGATATTGATATAGGATTTTTGTAAAATGATCAGCATGACATGATGGTTATCAGAGTCAAACATTATTTTGATTTGACGTTAAACATGGCTGCTAGTGGCCATCTTTGTTTACATAGAGTTATATAATGAAAACTTGTAGCGACTACTCCTCTGAAACTACTTGACGGATTTTCATGAAACTTCACAGGAATGTTGCTCTTGATGTTGTATTGATCCTAGCAAAATTTCAGGTCAGCCGGAAATTCAAGATGGCCGCCACGGCTAAAAATAATTTCAAAAAACAAGTCTGTAGCGACTACTTCCTGAAATCAAAATCAATCAGTAGAGCTTCAAGGTCATTGACCTCTTGTTAGTGTTATTTTCAAAAAAAGCCTGGGTGACCGATTATAAAAGTTGAGTAGTGTATTGTATGCTTAAATACATTGAAAACAAATTTGGCAGATAGGTCTGTTGATAAAGGACACCTCAAAACCAAAGTGTTGCCACACTTGAGACCGAAAACTCACCGGTGGATTTCATTGTCATCCATTTTAGGTTACTATTAAATGGCTTTGCGACGATGACGTTCAATATCTATTTTACTAATGACTGGTTTACACATTATTTTCGTATATTTTGTATTGCAAAAGGCAGGTAAAACTATCGATGTTTTCAAATTGCGAGAACCCAACAAGTGATTCCTATTTATAGACGCGAGATTGAAATTTCCCAGTTTTACGCCGTATATTTCGAATGCTAATAAAATAAACCTAAGACGCGGTTAGGTTTGATTATCGTATATTGTTTTCTCTAGTAAGAGCTTTATTTAATAAAGCTGGTTGACAACAAATATAAACCCGACCAATGTGTGTGTGTGTGTATTTCGAAGGATCATTCATTCATTCATTCATTCTAAGGATTATAGTCCCTCCACCTACGACAGGCGTCCTACCTGACTATTATAGGCACAATGTCTGGACTTTTATCTGTGTGTTGTTGTGTGACGTGATGATATGTCTGCTTGAAGCAGCGAACTCAATGGTTTCTTTATAGTGCTGCCACATTGGAATACCACGCCGTAGTAGACATGATACCCCCACCCACCCAGTCACATTATTCTGACAGTGGTCAATCAGTCGTAGCACTACCCATTATTTGCTCCTCAGGCAAAGGTTACAAGTGACTACTCCATTTTTAAATTCTTTGGTATGACGCGGTCAGGGGACTCGAACCCACGACATCCCGAATGCAAGGCATACGCTATAACCACTACACCACAATGCTTCGGTGAGATTCCCCGTGTCTATTTATAGCACGCAGGCACTAAAGGGGTTGCTCTTTTTGTTGGAATACAGCGAATATATGGCCGTTCTTTTTAGCTCTACTGATCAGAGATCAGCAGAGCTTATGCCGTGGTGCGGCGTCCATCGTCCGTCCGTCTGTCCGTCCGTCTGTCTGTCCGTCTGTCCGTTAACTTTTATTTGTAGCGACTACTCCTCTGAAACTACTGGATGGATATTCATAAAACTGTACAGAAATGTTGCCCATGAAGTCTAGTTGATCCTAGCAAAAATTCATGTTGATGTGAAATCCAAGATGGCCGCCAAAGCTAAAAATAGATTTTTTAAATTCAAGTTTGTAGCGACTACTTCTTGGAAACTATAAGTGATATTGATATGGGACTTTTTCTAAAATGATCAGCATGACATGATGTTGATCCTTGATGAAAATCGTTTTGATTTGACGTTAAACATGGCTGCCAGCGGCCATCTTTGTTTACATAGAGTTATATAATGAAAACTTGTAGCGACTACTCCTCTGAAACTACTTGACGGATTTTCATGAAACTTCACAGGAATGTTGCTCTTGATGTCTAAATGATCCTAGCAAATTTCAGGTCGGCCGGAAATTCAAGATGGCCGCCACGGCTAAAAATAGATTTTCAAAATACAAGTTTGTAGCGACTACTTCTTGAAAACTAAAAGTGATATTGATATGGGACTTTTTCTAAAATGATCAGCATGACATGATGTTGGTCCTTATCAAAAATCGTTTTGATTCGACGTTAAACGTGGCTGCCAGCGGCCATCTTTGTTTACATAGAGTTATATAGTAAAAACTTGTAGCGACTACTCCTCTGAAACTACTTGACGGATTGTCATGAAACTTTACAGGAATGTTGCTCTTGATGTCTAATTGATCCTAGAAAAATTTCAGGTCGGCCGGAAATTCAAGATGGCCGTCACAGCTAAAAATAGATTTAAAAAAAATAAGTTTGTAGCGACTACTTCTTGAAAACTATAAGTGATATTGATATGGGACTTTTTCTAAAATGATCAGCATGACATGATGTAGATCCTTGTGGAAAATTATTTTGATTCGACGTTAAACATGGCTGCCAGTGGCCATCTTTGTTTACATAGAGTTATATAGTAAAAACTTGTAGCGACTACTCCTCTGAAACTACTTGGCGGATTGTCATGAAACCTCACAGGAACGGTGCTCTTGATGTCTAATTGATTCTAGAAAAATTTCAGGTCGGCCGGAAATTCAAGATGGCCGTCACAGCTAAAAATAGATTTGTAAAAAATAAGTTTGTAGACTACTTCTTGAAAACTATAAGTGATATTGATATGGGACTTTTTCTAAAATGATCAGCATGACATGATGTAGATCCTTGTGGAAAATTATTTTGATTCGACGTTAAACATGGCTGCCAGTGGCCATCTTTGGTTACATAGAGTTATATAGTAAAAACTTGTAGCGACTTCTTCTCTGAAACTACTTGACGGATGTTCATGAAACTTCACAGGAATGTTGCTCTTGATGTATAGTTGATCCTAGAAAAATTTCAGGTCGGCCGGAAATTCAAGATGGCCGCCACAGCTAAAAATAGATTTAAAATAAATAAGTTTGTAGCGACTACTTCTTCAAAACAATAAGAGATATTGATATGGGACTTTTTCTAAAATGATCAGTATGACATGATGTTGGTCCTTGTCGAAAATCGTTTTGATTTGACGTTAAACATGGCTGCCAGCGGCCATTTTTGTTTACATAGAGTTATATAATGAAAACATGTAGCGACTACTTCTCTGAAACTACTTGACGGACTTTCATGAAACTTCACAGGAATGTTGCTCTTAATGTCTTATTGATCTTAGCAAAATTTCAGGTCGGCCGGAAATTCAAGATGGCCGCCACGGTTAAAAATAGATTTTCAAAAAAACAAGTCTGTAGCGACTACTTCCTGAAATCAAAATCAATCAGTAGAGCTTCAAGGTCATTGACCTCTTGTTTCAAATAGAGATAAAAGACTCGTATTTCTTTGATAGTTTTTTCAGTATAAAACAACTTGAAAGTCATTTTAATCAATACTACATTGAATCAAATCTGTGTTCAAATGCAACGAGAATCGAATCGGACAGGATGCGTCGTGATTAATTGCTATTTCGGTGAATCGTTACGGCCTTAATACTTTCGTACTTTTTACCGAAGAAAAGTGGGTAGGGGGTTTGGGAGGTGAGGATGGGGATTCGGGGAGCAGGGTAATGGGCGGGACGCTGGAATTAAGGGGGCGGTCGAGTAACTGAAACCACACGTTATTTTATTTAGCCTAACCATGCTAAGATTTTTACATCACCATAGCATGGTTAATCTCTTTAAATTTCAATTCCCTTGTTAGTGTTCATTTGATTAGACCTATCATTTTCTTACCGCTATCTTTGTACCAGCATCTTCCTGAACATAGCAATTTCATGAACAATTATAGTAATTTGTTTTTCAGTTTTTAAGCCAAACGGCCTGGATTTCCCCCTATTCCTACGGAGTTCAGGCCATTAGCCTTTATTCCATCCTCTACTTCTCGAAGGTTATTAAGTTTGGATCGAGTTGGAAGTCACAGTTCTCCAAGGGAATGCTGTTGTTGGTGTTCTCCAAGGGAATGCTGTTGTTGGTGATCAGAAATCGTGATGGTGGTCATTTTGTTTTCTTGCTGAAAACATCACAAATATATGTATCATGAAAATGAAGAAAAACAAAAACATGGTAAACATTTATACAGACCCAGATCCTTGGAGGGGTTATGTGTTGTCACCCTCCCCCACCCACCAAATAAACATTCTGATGTTATGGACTTGCCATAATGCAGATGCCTTTACGACTAGAAACAACCGTCCTGCTTTAATGAACTGCCTTTACGACTAGAAACAACCGTCCTGCTTTAATGAGCTGCCTTTACGACTAGAAACAACCGTCCTGCTTTAATGAGCTACCTTTACGACTAGAAACAACCGTCCTGCTTTAATGAGCTGCCTTTACGACTAGAAACAACCGTCCTGCTTTAATGAGCTGAAAAATGACGTTAAACACCAAACAACAATTAGTTTTTTGAATGAATGGTGTTTCACGTCATTGTTAGCACATGTTACGCCATATATATGACGGTCGACTTTTGTGTGGTACAGACAGACCAATTTTCCTGGGTAGAACCAGTACTGTATACCTCCCGCTATCCGTAAGAATAAACACTTTCTCACTTGACATCAAATAGACAAACAAACCAAACAAACAAACAAACATACCAAACAAACAAACAATAATTATAGGGAATTAGTCGAAAATAGGTTGTTTTCTTGTTAATGAAGTCCCTGCATCCGCCACTGACTTGAAATGAAAAGAAAATTTAGGATGTGGTTTAATCAATGAATCGTACCACAGTAGTATAAACTGATAGTTTTTGGAATCCGGAGACCATACTCTTCTCCTCAGACCAACGGAATTATGGTTTTTGGAATCCGGGAACCATGCCCTATATACTCTTACCAACAGAAGGGTAGTTTTTGGAATCCGGGAACTATGCCCTTTTCCTACCAACAGAATGATAGTTTTTGGAATCCGGGTTTTGGAATCCGGGAACTATGCCCTCCTCCTTCCAACAGAATGGTAGTTTTTGGAATCCAGGAACTATGCCCTTCTTCTACCAACAGCTGAAGCCCTACACCTACCAACAGATAGTATTTGGGAGCCATCCATCAAGTTGAAAGTTTTTGGGAGCCATCCATCAAGTTGAGTGTTTTTGGAGCCATCCATCAAGTTGAGTGTTTTTGGAGCCATCCATCAAGTTGAGTGTTTTTGGAGCCATCCATCAAGTTGATCAGAATCAAATTGTTCATTAACTGCAAGTGCTCATTAACACATTAAAGGTTATTTCGAGCCACCCCAGAGAGAGAGAGTGGGGAATGAATGAATCGTGTTTTATGGCACGTTGACACATAAATAGGTCATATTGTGCGCGAAAACCGATGAAAATGAAATGGTGTTATACATAGGAATCAGAGAACATTGCCCTCCTCTCACGATCAAATAATTATATTCCTTTGGTTCTTGAATTAACAGGTATAGATAATGGCAAGATTCTGTTTTTCCAGCAGAACTTATGGGATGCCGAGTTGTCCGTCGTCCGTCCGTCATCCGTCCGTCGTCTGTCGTCCATCGTCCGTCGTCGGCGTTAACTTTTGTCTCGTTAAGACGATAGGGCCTTCATTTTTCATCCGATCTTTACCACACTTTAACAGGTTGTTATATCAATGAAAGCTCTGATGAGTTCGAAAACCAGCCAGATCGGACAAGTAACAGCGGAGTTATGGCCCTTGATTTAGTTAAAAATGCTATATTGCTGTATTTTGCCTCGTTAAGACGATAGGGCCTTCATTTTACATCCGATCTTTACCAAACTTTTACTTACTTACTTAGGCCTTTACACCCTACCAGGGCATAGGCCGCCAACAACAGCTCTCCAACGTCGCCGGTCCTGGGCCATCCGCTCTACTTCTCCCCAGCTGTAACCTATTTCCTCTATGTCTGCCATGAGGTCGCGCCGCCAGAAATTCTTAGGCCTTCCTCTCTTCCTTTTGCCCTGTGGATTCCAAGTTAGGGCCTGTCTTGTAATGCTGGATGTCGGTTTCCGGAGCGTGTGACCAATCCAACCCCATCGCCTTTTCCTAATTTCCATTTCAATAGGTCCTTGCTTGGTTTGTTGCCATAGGTCCACATTACTGATGGTTTCTGGCCAGTGGATCCTGAGGATCCAAACTTTACCACCTTGTTAATATCAATAAAAGCTCAGACAAGTTCGAAAACCAGCCAGTTCGGTCCAGTAACAGCGGAGTTATGGTCCTTGATTTAGTTAAAAATGCTATATTGCTATATTTTGACTCGTTAAGACGATAGGGCCTTCGTTTTTCATCCTATCTTTACTAAACTTTACCACATTGTTAATATCAATGAAAGCTCGGACAAGTTCGAAAACCAGCCATATTGGACCAGTAACAGCGGAGTTACGGCCCTTGATTTAGTTAAAAATGCTATATTTTGCATCGTTAAGATGATAGGGGCTTCATTGTTCATCCGATCTTTACCAATCTTTATCAGATTGTTAATGTCGTTGCAAGCTCAAACAAGTTTGAAAACCAGACATATTGGACCAGTAACGGCGGAGTTATGGCCCTTGATTTAGTTAAAAATGCTATATTTTGCCTCGTTAAGATGATAGGGCCTTCCTTTTTCATTCGATCTTTACCAAACTTTATCAGATTGTTAATATCGGAGTTATGGCCCCTGATTTAGTTAAAAATGCCATATTTTGCCTCGTTAAGACGATAGGGGCTTCATTGTTCAGATTGTTAGTGTCGTTGAAAGCTCGAACAAGTTCAAAAACCATTCATATCGGACCAGTAACAGCGGAGTTATGGCCCTTGATTTAGTTCAAAATGATATAGTTAGCCTCGTTAAGATTTTTCATCCGATCTTTACCAAACTTTATCAGATTGTTAATGTCTATGAAAGCTTGGTCAAGTTCGAAAACCAACCAGATAGAACCAGTAACAGTGGAGTTATGGCCCTTGATTTTGTTAAAAATGCTATAATTTGCCTCGTCATACGATCGGCCTTCATTTTGCATCTGATCTTTGCCAAACTTTAGCAGATTTTATGACTTTCTTTTTTATATTATTATTTTTTATTTTTTAATATTTTTTTTTTTAATACATTTTTTTAGTTTTAAATATTTTTTTTTTAATTTTTTTAAATTGTTTTCTTCTTTTTTTTTTCTTTTTCTTTTAAATTAATTATTGATTAATTATTTTTTTTTTTAAATTATTATTATTATATTATTTTTTTTAGCTCTATGTTGGACCAATCGGACCAGTAACAGAGGAGTTATGGCTCTTGATTTAGTTAAAAATGCTATATTTTGCCTCGTTAATACGGTAGGGCCTTCATTTTTCATCTGATCTTTACCAAACTTTACCAGATTCTTTAGTTATGGCCCTTGATTTAGTTAAAAAGCGTTTTTTGCACGAAATTTTCAAAAAAACGTAAATGGCAGTCACTCGCTTCATTGATGTTATAAGAGCCGTGTTAGCCAGTAGAGTGTCCACAGGCCCTCTTGGGCCTCTTGTTAATTTTCACGTTGAGCCTAATACGATATTTCCTGTAATAGTAATGCCCGGGCACTATGCCATTTGTCAAGGGGGCGCTCTTATAAAATAAAATAAAAAATGTATAAGATTATACAAAACGTCATTTTTATTGTGTTCTTTGAAAGGTGTATTTGTGTGTAGTGGGGGTTGGGGTGGGGTGGAGGGTGTTCTGTTTGGGGAGGTGCTCCAATTAGGGGTAATACACTATATTTGATAGAAGAAATACATATTTGAGTGCCTTAGGGGAGTTAGTTTTATACGATATCATTTTCTTACCGCTATCTTTGTACCAGCATATTATTATTTTTTATTTTTTAATATTTTTTTTTTTAATACATTTTTTTAGTTTTAAATAAATTTTTTTTAATTTTTTTAAATTTTTTTCTTCTTTTTTTTTTTTCATTTTCTTTTAAATTAATTATTGATTAATTAATTTTTTTTTAAAATTATTATTATTATATTTTTTTTTTTAGCTCTATGTTGGACCAATCGGACCAGTAACAGAGGAGTTATGGCTCTTGATTTAGTTAAAAATGCTATATTTTGCCTCGTTAATACGGTAGGGCCTTCATTTTTCATCTGATCTTTACCAAACTTTACCAGATTCTTTAGTTATGGCCCTTGATTTAGTTAAAAAGCGTTTTTTGCACGAAATTTTCAAAAAAACGTAAATGGCAGTCACTCGCTTCATTGATGTTATAAGAGCTGTGTTAGCCAGTAGAGTGTCCACAGGCCCTCTTGGGCCTCTTGTTAATTTTCACGTCGAGCCTAATACGATATTTCCTGTAATAGTAATGCCCGGGCACTATGCCAATTGTCAAGGGGGCGCTCTTATAAAATAAAATAAAAAATGTATAAGATTATACAAAACGTCATTTTTATTGTGTTCTTTGAAAGGTGTATGTGTGTGTTGTGGGGGTTGGGGTGGGGTGGAGGGTGTTCTGTTTGGGGAGGTGCTCCAATTAGGGGTAATACAGTATATTTGATAGAAGAAATACATATTTGAGTGCCTTAGGGGAGGTTAGTTTTATACCTAATGTGTATATGTAACATTTGTTTAAATAGAGCTGGTTTGTATATTCATACCTTAATGGATATATTGAGCTTCAATATCTGTAGTATGTAGAGGGCCTTATGGAAGATTAAACATATAACCTCTTGCACAAGCCATAGATATATTTAATTTGTTATTGTGAATATTTTTGCCACATCAGAATTGTTCTATAATGCTTATATGATACTGAAAAATATTGCCCTAGCTGCACTTTCAGTCTTTCGGACAAAGACAAGAGACAAAGACAAGGGGCAGGAAATTAAGTTGTTATGAGGAAGATAGTCCATGTCTGTATCTAGGATAGGGAAGTGAAATGAAATGAAATGGAGTTTCATGTCCTGTTTGCACATCTTGTAAAGTATATTGGGACAGCAACTTCAGAGTGGGGATGCAGAGCTTTTTCCTTTCATAAACAGGGGCCAATATTTGGCCCCTTCCCCTAGCTAAACAGACTACCTTTTCCCCTCTTTGGCTGATAAAATTCTGCCATGTTGTTGTTAGCTCTACTGGTAAGATGTCTAGTTGTGCATATCGGGCTTTTGTTCCAGTTTGCAGATTTTTGACGGAGTTATGGCCCTTTGACATTTTTACTTTAAATTTCTTGTCGGCGCTACTCCTCCTAAACGGCTTGTTGGATTGCTATGAAATTTGGCAGAAAGCCTCAGTATGATGTCTAGTTTGCAAATCATGGTATATCAACAAAATCTTGGACAAGTTTGAAAACCACCTAGATCTTTTTAGTAACGACAGAGTTATGGCCCTTGATTTGTAGAAAAATGCTATATTGTATTTTCCTTTGTTAAATCTGTAGCTACTTCATTTTTTATCTGATCTTTACCAAATTTGTTTAGATTGTTAATTGTTAATATCCCCCCCGCCCCCCCAAATTTTATGACGACAACCCTCGATATAAGAGCTCATTTAGCCAGTAGAGCATCCATAGGCCCTCTTGGGCCTCTCGGTTTTTGTTTGTTTTATGACGTCAGAATACGTTACGTACATGACTTCAGATAACGTTACGTACAATAAACGTTGATCGATTCCGCATTGGTCTGCTTTATTGGTCAGTGCCTAATAAAGCGAAATTTATTAGGTCACCCCTTTATTATGCAGAAAAAAGAAATTATTGTTGCTTGAGAGAAGCGAATTAGACGATAATTAATTTCTCTTCATGTGAGTGATTCTCATAGGGGGCGCACTCTCAGTGGAGTGCACGTGGTGTGTAGAATGCCAGTTTTTTCCATTCAGCGTTGGATGACTGACAAGTTAACACGTTCAAATTTTAGATTCTTAGTAAATCTTGTTGCAGTAGCTTACATATTATGGATTTGAAGACATTTCAGGATATTGATGTTGTCCGGGCTGTATTGGTTCCATAGATTATTGAAACGTTTGTACTTCTGATAGTTAAAGGTCAAGTCCGAGATCTTATCCTGAGTGATACCTTGAATAAAAAAAAATGTTATCGGATACATGTTTCCCATACGTGGGTTTTTCGCGGACGGCTCGGTATCACATTGATGGTGCTCTGTTTAAAGAATGACGTGATTGGTGGAGCTGGTGCAATAAGGATGACATTTTATATCTTAGAAATGATAACATTTGTTTAATACAGATTATGGTTAATTTATCATCATTGAAAGTTTCTCAAGTTATTCAGTCGAAGGAAAGTGTATAAGGGAAAATACTGTGTTGGTTGTATGCTAAAATAGTAGATATAAAATCGTATCTCCTTTGCTTATTCAGTAATCTGGAAGTATTGCGTTTGCTTTATATGTACTGTATAGTTCGCGTAAGCGATCTGGATTCAGTTTGGCATGTGGAAATAATAGACTGGCGCAAGTCTGTGATGAAGGATTGCTATATTTTATAGGTGTAGTTTCTTATGTATCTATTATAAGTTGAAAGTGAAGTGTGTTATTAATTAATGTTAATAAGGTCAGTCAGTAGGTCGTCCAATGGCTTATACAAATAAATAATAAATATATATTTTTAACGTATGTGTTGTTGTTGTGTTACTCCTATGAGAAGGGTGAGTGTTAAGAAGAGAAGTGCATATCTGCATGAAAAGATAAATAGTAAGCTCTCCATTTGTTACTCAATTAATCTACAATGATGTAACTATCTCACTTGGGGGCCGTCCGTGGCCGAGTGGTCTCTGACTTGAAATCACTCGCCCCTCACTGCTGTAGGTTCGATCCCTCAGGGGCCTAGGAATCGTTATGTGAGGAAGCTATCCAGCTGGCTTACGGAACGTCGGTGGTTCTACCCAGGTGCCCGCCCGTGCACGTAAATTGCCCGGAGGGGCACCAGGGGTCTTCCTCCACCAATGGAAGCTGGAAAGTCGCCATATGACCTTAGCTGTTGGTGCGACTATAAAATCCAATTCAATCAATCAACTATCTCTCTTGAAGACTATATATACTTGACACTGACAACAGTCTTCACACCAGGACACGCACTTCAATTTAGAGTAATAGGCTTGACATCTTACTTCCCCAGAACAATAATGCACAGGAATATGCCCTACCCCCAGATATCCCCACCATACCATAGGGCTGTTCAACTCTGCAGTTATTGAAGTAGAACATGCCTACCATTCTGCAGCATAAGTTGTCCCAGACAGATTTGTGAATGTTTGATTTATTTAAATTGATGTGTAAAAATGTGTAAAACAGACCTCCACCTCCAAATTGCTTTGTGTTCCTTTGACATAAAAAAAAGCAGCCTCAGTCTGGCCAGTCGATAAGGCCTTGAATTCAGAGCTACAGACCTCTGCCCCACGTGGGTTCGCTTTCTGCTTGAATTCAGAACTACAGACCTCTGCCCCACGTGGGTTCGCTCTCTGCTTGAATTCAGAGCTACAGACCTCTGCCCCACGTGGATTCGCTCTCTGCTTGAATTCAGAGCTACAGACCTCTGCCCCACGTGGATTCGCTCTCTGCTTGAATTCAGAGCTACAGACTTCTGCCCCACGTGGATTCGCTCTCTGCTTGAATTCATAGCTACAGACTTTTGCCCCACGTGGGTTTGCTCTCTGCTTGAATTCAGAGCTAGAGACATCTGCCCCACGTGGGTTCGCTCTCTGCTTGAATTCAGAACTACAGACCTCTGCCACACGTGGGTTCGTTCTCTGCTTGAATTCAGAGCTACAGACCTCTGCCTCACATGGGTTCGCTCTCTGCTTGAATTCAGAGCTACAGACCTCTGCCCCACGTGGGTTCGCTCTCTGCTTGAATTCAGAGCTACAGACCTCTGCCCCACGTTTGATGGATTTGCTCTCTGCTTGAATTCAGAGCTACAGACCTCTGCCCCACGTGGGTTCGCTTTCTGCTTGAATTCAGAGCTACAGACCTCTGCTCCACGTGGATTCGCTCTCTGGTTGAATTCAGAGCTACAGACTTCTGCCCCACGTGGATTGCTCTCTGCTTGAATTTAGAGCTTCAGACCTCTGCCCCACGTGGATTCGCTCTCTGCTTGAATTCAGAGCTAGAGACCTCTGCCCCACGTGGGTTCGCTCTCTGCTTGAATTCAGAACTACAGACCTCTGCCACACGTGGGTTCGCTCTCTGCTTGAATTCATAGCTACAGACCTCTGCCTCACATGGGTTCGCTCTCTGCTTGAATTCAGAGCTACAGACCTCTGCCCCACGTGGGTTCGCTCTCTGCTTGAATTCAGAGGTACAGACCTCTGCCCCACGTTTGATGGATTTGCTCTCTGCTTGAATTCAGAGCTACAGACCTCTGCCCCACGTGGGTTTGCTGTCTGCTTGAATTCAGAGCTACAGACCTCTGCCCCACTTGGGTTCGCTCTCTGCTTGAATTCAGAGCTACAGACTTCTTCCCCACGTGGATTGCTCTCTGCTTGAATTCAGAGCTACAGACCTCTGCCCCACGTGGATTCGCTCTCTGCTTGAATTCAGAGCTACAGACCTCTGCCCCACGTGGGTTCGCTCTTTGCTTGCATTTAGAGCTACAGACCTCTGCCCCATGTGGATTCGCTCTCTGCTTGAATTTAGAGCTACAAACCTCTGCCCCAGGTGGGTTTGCTCTCTGCTTGAATTCAGAGCTACAGACCTCTGCCCCATGTGGATTTGCTCTCTGCTTGAATTCAGAGCTACAGACCTCTGCACCTAGTGGGTTCGCTCTCTGCTTGAATTCAAAGCTACAGACCTCTGCCCCACATGGGTTGGCTCTCTGCTTGAATTCAGAGCTACATACCTTTGCCCCACGTGGGTTCGCTGTCTGCTTGAATTCAGAGCTACAGACCTCTGCCCCATGTGGGTTTGCTCCCTAGTGGATACATGTCTGAGTTCATCCTTCATCTCATCTCCATGCAGAGGGGTAGGACGACCCCCCCCCCCCCCCCCCCCCCCCCCCACCGTTCATATTCATTTTATCATTTTTTGCTCATGCTCATTAAAGGTCTTCACATGACCCCTGCATTGTTTCAGGTGCCATCTTGCTCAAATCACTAAGAGCAGTGGCAGGAAAACAATAAACATGGCTCCAGCGTAAATGGAGTGTCTACAATAGAATTTGCAGCAACTCTGCAGTTCAGGGTGAGAAGGTCCTAGGCTCATTCTCCATATTTTATCTTGATGTACATGGAGGATGAGCCTGGCATGTTCATGCCTGTTAGGCGCCATATAACCTTTCATGTGTTGGTGCACCTTAAAACCCCCAATTCAATTCATATCATCTCCATCTGAGGTTGCCATCCCAATATAACCTAATATCATGTGTTAACAGGACGTATAACCCCATTTAATTCAGTGACATAAAAAATAAAATATAAACTGAACATAAACATTCAAGAATTCAATTTAGAAGTTAAATTAACTGTGTTCCTAATTTGGCCTCATAAATATGGGTATAATAAGCCCTTGCTGATATAAGAAGGTTAAAAAGGCCCTGGACTAGGCCAAAAATAAAATTATGTTCGTTTCCCCTTCCCGACCGACCCACCGAAATTGCCGCGACCCGAATTATTTTTTCGACACTGGCGATTTTTTTTTTTTTTTTTTTTTTTCTTAAATGTGTCTTATAGGTAGCATGTATTCCAGTTTTGATCTCAAATAAAAGAAATGAAATAAAAAAAATATTTTACCTACCTACCTACCCAACCCTTTTTTGCATGGGTCGGGAAGGGGAAACAAACATAATTTTATTTTTGGGCCTACGTACCTAAAGAAAATCTTTCCTAATTTCAAAGCAATGACATTTTTACGGTGTTCTGTTAGGGCCATTGTACCATCGTGTGTCAATGTTTACAAGTTGATGCACGATGGTACGATGACACAATGGTACGATGGCGATGTCATGATTGTCCATCGCGTTATCGTACCATCGCCATTACGTCGTTGCGCGTCACCTTGTACACGTGATGCTAGGATGACTGTCGTGCTTCGACTTGTAAACATGATGCTAGGATGACACGATGACGAAACACCATACATTTCACCAAAAGTTTAGAGTGTTACTTTCCTTCCAGTGAATCGATCCTTTCGACATTGCATACTTAATATTTAATATAAATATCTTGAACTTACATCAGAAGCAACATCTTAATCTTCATCCTCATTATTATAAATAGTAGATAAGAATTAATAGGGCTTCATTCACTTTTATGATGCCTTAAAACAAGCTGGAATGTTATTGCTCCTCAGTTTTATGTCATCATAATTGGCTCTAGTCATGTTTTCTCCCTCCAGCTCCAGAATCAAACTCCCCGCAGTGGTTACTTCCCCTTTCTGTTACAGTAATCACTGCCACCACACACATGTATAGCTGAAATCCAGCTAAGTTTTTTTGGTTATATATTTTTTAGGCCAATATTTGAACTTGCTTTGTTCATAATATAGGAAAATAGTGTGAAAAACGGTATCTGGGTACAAAAATTATTTATATAAAAAAAAAAATCAATTTTAGCGAACATGCACACCGGTAACTAAGTTACAGTACTTGTAAACAAACAAACATGCATTCCATTGAGAACATTACGGAAGCTGTGCGTAAATTTAATAAAGAGATTGCACCCAAGCCAAACCCAGGTTGAATGTTATTGTCAATTGCCTGTTGGTTACGGCTAGAGTTTGCTGTACTACTTCACCATAGGGCTTGATATGCAAGCCGTGGTATTCTAGTAATTTAAGTTATATCAGTGCAAATCTTAAACATTCAAAATTTCTAATAATGAAATAATTAATTATGACACTTTGTGTTAACTCTAAAAGAAACGAAAAGGTGAAACTGTGTAAATTCATGTTGGTTGTTTATATATCTTGCTTTTATTGTCTATCAATAATATTTTAAATTTTTGCTCTTTATGTTATATTTTGTTTTTTTGGGATGGCAAGTTGTCCGTCGTCCATCCGTCGTCCGTCCATTGTCCGTCCGTCGTTAACTTTTGTTTTGTTAAGACGGACGGGCCTTCATTTTTCATCTAATCTTTACCAAACTTTACCAGATTGTTAATATCAATGAAAGCTCGGACAAGTTCGAAAACCAGCCATATCGGACGAGTAACAGCGGAGTTATGGCCCTTGATTTAGTTAAAAATGCTATTTTTTGCCTCGTTAAGATGATAGGGCCTTCCTTTTTCATTCGATCTTTACCAAACTTTACCAGATTGCTAATGTCGATGGAAGCTCAAATAAGTATTTGAAAACAGCCAGATTGAACCAGTAACAGCGGAGTTATGGCCCTTGATTTAGTTAAAAATGCTGTATTTTGCCTCGTTAAGACGATAGGGCCTTCATTTTTCATCTGAGCTTTACCAATCTTTACCAGATTGTTAATATCAATGAAAGCTCAGGCAAGTTCGAAAACCAGCCAGATCAGACCAGTAACAGCGGAGTTATGGCTCTTGATTAAGTTAAAAATGCTATATTTTACCTCGTTAAGACAATAGGACTTCCATTTTTCATCTGATGTTTACCAAACTTTAAGAGATTGTTAATATCAATGAAAGCTCGGATGAGTTTGAAAACCAGCCAAATCCAACCAGTAACAATGGAGGCACTGATATAGTTAAAAATGCTATATTTTGCCTCGTTAAGATGTTAGGGCCTTCATGTTTCATCCGATCTTTACCAAACTTTACCGGATTGTTAATGCCATTGAAAGCTCGGACAAGTTCGAAAACCAGCCATATCGGAGCAGTAACAGCGTAGTTATGGCCCTTGATTTAGTTAAAAATGCTATATTTTTCCTCGTTAAGACGCTAGGGCCTTCATTTTTCATCCGATCTTGACGCTAGGGCCTTCATTTTTCATCAGATCTTTACTTAACTTTACCAGATTGTTAATGTCGATGAAAGCTCTGACAATTTCGAAAACCAGCCTGATCGGACCAGTAACAGCGGAGTTACGGCCCTTGATTTAGTTAAAAATGCTATATTTTGTCTCGTTAAGATGATAGGGCCTTCATTTTTCATCCGATCTTTACCAAACTTTACCAGATTATTAATATCAATGGAAGCTCGGACAAGATCGGAAACCAGCCAGATAGGACTGGTAACAGCAGAGTTATGGCCCTTGATTTAGTTAAAAATGCTATATTTTGCCTCGTTAATATGATAGGGCCTTCATTTTTCATCTGATCTTTACCAAACTTTACCAGATTTTTTAGTTAGTGCCCTTGATTTAGTTAAAAATGCTGTATTTTGCCCAAAAAAACACGTAAATTGCAGTCACTCGCTTTATTGATGTTATAAGAGCAATGTTAGACAGTCCTCTTGGGCCTCTTGTTATATTTTTAAATCGTAAATCAAGGTCTAGTCCTCATGCAGAAATTTCGAGATTATCTCAATTCAAAATAAACTTATGGATACAAGTGTCTCTTTCCTGGTGTTTGTGAATAAATAATGGTGTATATCTCCTGTTTATTTTGTCAAACTAATAAACTTCGGTCATTTAATAGTCGAGTATATTGACATGTTGTCCTGACCTTGTGTATGTAGACATTTTGGATGTGTGTTCAATAGACTGTATGATAGTGTTTGTATGCCCCCGAAATGAGGCATATATTAATCGCACTATCTGTCCATCCCTCCTTTAGTTCGAAACAATTAACTTTGAAAGTACTGAACGGAATCTCATGATACTTCACACAAATGTTTATCACAATGAGAAGGTATCTCGCATGCAAGATTTTGTAATGAGAAGAAGTGCAGAGAACAAAAACCATAACTCTATCTTTATTCAAATTACAGCTATTGCCCTTCATATTATTATACTTACAATTCTTGTGTGGATCATAACTCAAAAACTGCTAATGGGACTGCAATGAAACTTCACACAATGAAAGAGGGAGCATAACTCCTCAAAAACTACTAATGGGACTGCAATGAAATTGCACACAATGAAAGAGGGAGCATAACTCAAAAACTACTAATGGGACTGCAATGAAACTTCACACAATGAAAGAGGGAGCATAACTCAAAAATTACTAATGGGACTGCAATGAAACTTCACACAATGAAAGAGGGAGCATAACTCCTCAAAAGCTACTAATGGGACTGCAATGAAATTGCACACAATGAAAGAGGGAGCATAACTCAAAAACTACTAATGGGACTGCAATGAAACTTCACACAATGAAAGAGGGAGCATAACTCCTCAAAAGCTACTAATGGGACTGCAATGAAATTGCACACAATGAAAGAGGGAACATAACTCAAAAACTACTAATGGGACTGCAATGAAACTTCACACAATGAAAGAGGGAGCATAACTCCTCAAAAGCTACTAATGGGACTGCAATGAAATTGCACACAATGAAAGAGGGAGCATAACTCCTCAGAAACTACTAATGGGACTGCAATGAAACTTCACACAATGAAAGAGGGAGCATAACTCCTCAAAAACTACTAATGGGACTGCAATGAAACTTCACACAATGAAAGAGGGAGCATAACTCCTCAAAAACTACTAATGGGACTGCAATGAAACTTCACACAATGAAAGAGGGAGCATAACTCCTCAAAAACTACTAATGGGACTGCAATGAAACTTCACACAATGAAAGAGGGAGCATAACTCCTCAAAAGCTACTAATGGGACTGCAATGAAATTGCACACAATGAAAGAGGGAGCATAACTCAAAAACTACTAATGGGACTGCAATGAAACTTCACACAATGAAAGGGGGAGCATAACTCCTCAAAAGCTACTAATGGGACTGCAATGAAATTGCACACAATGAAAGAGGGAGCATAACTCAAAAATTACTAATGGGACTGCAATGAAACTTCACACAATGAAAGAGGGAGCATAACTCCTCAAAAGCTACTAATGGGACTGCAATGAAATTGCACACAATGAAAGAGGGAGCATAACTCAAAAACTACTAATGGGACTGCAATGAAACTTCACACAATGAAAGAGGGAGCATAACTCCTCAAAAGCTACTAATGGGACTGCAATGAAATTGCACACAATGAAAGAGGGAGCATAACTCAAAAACTACTAATGGGACTGCAATGAAACTTCACACAATGAAAGAGGGAGCATAACTCCTCAAAAACTACTAATGGGACTGCAATGAAATTGCACACAATGAAAGAGGGAGCATAACTCAAAAACTACTAATGGGACTGCAATGAAACTTCACACAATGAAAGAGGGAGCATAACTCAAAAATTACTAATGGGACTGCAATGAAACTTCACACAATGAAAGAGAGAGCATAACTACTCAAAAGCTACTAACGAGACTGCAATGAAACTTCACACAATGAAAGAGGGAGCATAACTCAAAAACTACTAATGGGACTGCAATGATACTTCAAACCATGAAAGGGGGAGCATAACTCCTCAAGAACTACTAATGGGACTGCAATGAAACTTCACACAATGAAAGAGGGAGCATAACTCAAAAACTACTTATGGGACTGCAATGAAAGAGGGAGCATGACTCAAAAATAAGAATGAGACTGCAATGAAACTTCACACAATGAAAAGGGGAGCATAACTCAAAAATTACTAATGGGACTGCATTGAAACTTCACACAATGAAAGAGGGAGCATAACTCCTCAAAAACTACTAATGGGACTGCAATGAAACTTCACACAATGAAAGAGGGAGCATAACTCAAAAACTACTAATGGGACTGCAATGAAACTTCACACAATGAAAGAGGGAGCATAACTCCTCAAAAACTACTAATGGGACTGCAATGAAACTTCACACAATGAAAGAGGGAGCATAACTCAAAAACTACTAATGGGGCTGCAATGAAACTTCACACAATGAAAGAGGGAGCATAACTCCTCAAAAACTACTAATGGGACTGCAATGAAACTTCACACAATGAAAGAATGAGCATAACTCAAAAACTACTAATGGGGCTGCAATGAAACTTGACACAATGAAAGAGGGAGCATGACTCAAAAATAAGAATGAGACTGCAATGAAACTTCACACAATGAAAGGGGGAGCATAACTCAAAAACTACTAATGGGACTGCAATGAAACTTCACACAATGAAAGAGGGAGCATAACTCAAAAATTACTAATGGGACTGCAATGAAACTTCACACAATGAAAGAGGGAGCATAACTCCTCAAAAGCTACTAATGGGACTGCAATGAAATTGCACACAATGAAAGAGGGAGCATAACTCAAAAATTACTAATGGGACTGCAATGAAACTTCACACAATGAAAGAGGGAGCATAACTCCTCAAAAGCTACTAATGGGACTGCAATGAAATTGCACACAATGAAAGAGGGAGCATAACTCAAAAACTACTAATGGGACTGCAATGAAACTTCACACAATGAAAGAGGGAGCATAACTCCTCAAAAGCTACTAATGGGACTGCAATGAAATTGCACACAATGAAAGAGGGAACATAACTCAAAAACTACTAATGGGACTGCAATGAAACTTCACACAATGAAAGAGGGAGCATAACTCCTCAAAAGCTACTAATGGGACTGCAATGAAATTGCACACAATGAAAGAGGGAGCATAACTCCTCAGAAACTACTAATGGGACTGCAATGAAACTTCACACAATGAAAGAGGGAGCATAACTCCTCAAAAACTACTAATGGGACTGCAATGAAACTTCACACAATGAAAGAGGGAGCATAACTCCTCAAAAACTACTAATGGGACTGCAATGAAACTTCACACAATGAAAGAGGGAGCATAACTCCTCAAAAACTACTAATGGGACTGCAATGAAACTTCACACAATGAAAGAGGGAGCATAACTCCTCAAAAGCTACTAATGGGACTGCAATGAAATTGCACACAATGAAAGAGGGAGCATAACTCAAAAACTACTAATGGGACTGCAATGAAACTTCACACAATGAAAGGGGGAGCATAACTCCTCAAAAGCTACTAATGGGACTGCAATGAAATTGCACACAATGAAAGAGGGAGCATAACTCAAAAATTACTAATGGGACTGCAATGAAACTTCACACAATGAAAGAGGGAGCATAACTCCTCAAAAGCTACTAATGGGACTGCAATGAAATTGCACACAATGAAAGAGGGAGCATAACTCAAAAACTACTAATGGGACTGCAATGAAACTTCACACAATGAAAGAGGGAGCATAACTCCCCAAAAGCTACTAATGGGACTGCAATGAAATTGCACACAATGAAAGAGGGAGCATAACTCAAAAACTACTAATGGGACTGCAATGAAACTTCACACAATGAAAGAGGGAGCATAACTCCTCAAAAACTACTAATGGGACTGCAATGAAATTGCACACAATGAAAGAGGGAGCATAACTCAAAAACTACTAATGGGACTGCAATGAAACTTCACACAATGAAAGAGGGAGCATAACTCAAAAATTACTAATGGGACTGCAATGAAACTTCACACAATGAAAGAGAGAGCATAACTACTCAAAAGCTACTAACGGGACTGCAATGAAACTTCACACAATGAAAGAGGGAGCATAACTCAAAAACTACTAATTATGGGACTGCAATGAAACTTCACACAATGAAAGACGGAGCATAACTCAAAAATACGAATAAGACTGCAATGAAACTTCACACAATGAAAAGGGGAGCATAACTCAACAACTACTAATGGGACTGCAATGAAACTTCACACAATGAAAGAGGGAGCATAACTCAAAAACTACTAATGGGACTGCAATGATACTTCACACAATGAAAGGGGGAGCATAACTCCTCAAGAACTACTAATGGGACTGCAATGAAACTTCACACAATGAAAGAGGGAGCATAACTCAAAAACTACTAATGGGACTGCAATGAAAGAGGGAGCATGACTCAAAAATAAGAATGAGACTGCAATGAAACTTCACACAATGAAAAGGGGAGCATAACTCAAAAATTACTAATGGGACTGCATTGAAACTTCACACAATGAAAGAGGGAGCATAACTCCTCAAAAACTACTAATGGGACTGCAATGAAACTTCACACAATGAAAGAGGCAGCATAACTCAAAAACTACTAATGGGACTGCAATGAAACTTCACACAATGAAAGAGGGAGCATAACTCCTCAAAAACTACTAATGGGACTGCAATGAAACTTCACACAATGAAAGAGGGAGCATAACTCAAAAACTACTAATGGGGCTGCAATGAAACTTGACACAATGAAAGAGGGAGCATGACTCAAAAATAAGAATGAGACTGCAATGAAACTTCACACAATGAAAGGGGGAGCATAACTCAAAAACTACTAATGGGACTGCAATGAAACTTCACACAATGAAAGAGGGAGCATAACTCAAAAACTACTAATGGGACTGCAATGAAACTTCACACAATGAAAGAGGGAGCATAACTCCTCAAAAGCTACTAATGGGACTGCAAAGAAACTTCACACAATGAAAGAGGGAGCATAACTCAAAAACTACTAATGGGACTGCAATGAAACTTCACACAATGAAAGAGGGAGCATAACTCCTCAAAAGCTACTAATGGGACTGCAAAGAAACTTCACACAATGAAAGAGGGAGCATAACTCAAAAACTACTAATGGGACTGCAATGAAACTTTACACAATGAAAGAGGGAGCATGACTCAAAAATAAGAATGAGACTGCAATGAAACTTGACACAATGAAAAGGGGAGCATAACTCAAAAACTACTAATGGGACTGCAATGAAACTTGACACAATGAAAGAGGGAGCATAACTCAAAAACTACTAATGGGACTGCAATGGAACTTCACACAATGAAAGAGGGAGCATAATTCAAAAACTACTAATGGGACTGCAATGGAACTTCACACAATGAAAGAGGGAGTATAATTCAAAAACCACTAATGGGACTGCAATGAAACTTCACTCAATGAAAGGGGGAGCATAACTCAAAAACTACTAATGGAAATGCAATGAAACTTTACACAATGAAAGAGCGAGCCTAACTCAAAAACGTCTTGTACATATTGGTATCTCTTTACTGATATGTTTTTAATTGAATACTGCTGGGTGATACACGTCCATACGATAAGTTGAGGATCCATTTCAGGGATCATCCATCAGTTCTACCGAATTTCTTATTTTTTAAAACTTAAGTCATCAAAAATACTGTAAGTTAATAAAGGCTGCATGTATGCTTAAACGTTGATGGCAAATTGATTGAATGCAAATGTGCAAGGAAGTAAGCTTTACTGGTTACATACTTAACACAGAGTGAGATAATAACGTATTTACAAGTATGACATGCTAAGCGTGGGGTGAGATAATTAATAATAAGTATTGTGTCATATGCTCAGTGCAGTAATGATTATCATTCTGTTAGAATAAATAATTGCACCATACACTTGAAGGTGTTAAAAGTAACCTTGGTAATGGAGAGAGCAAATGCATAAACAGTGTAGTTGCATGCTCTATGCGCATGCGAGATGGTCTTATGCAGAAATAATTTTCTTGAATACTGGGTAAGGTTATGCATTTTATATGAGTGGTGGAAAGCCTCAGCACTCACAAGGGGGAGGATAAAAGTCACGTGCGTCAACAATGACCTTGATAACATCAACAGTAACAGTTGCATGGCGTCATTGCGTAAATAAACATACAAAACATTAGTACTTGGCGACGTCAACACACAAAATGTTTATGATATGCAAGAAAAGCCATCATGGGTATCAGATTCAAATAAAGGTAAATTCCAACCTGCAGTATAACTGTTTTAATCGGAACTGAGGCAACTATTAAACTACTAGAATTAAAACGATTATGCCTTGTGTTGGAATACTCGATCTTCTCTGGAGAGTATGCCCAACTTAACATAGCCTATGACATGTGCAGTAATTTTTGTTTTACATAAACATCAAATCTGTCGTTACTGACCATACGTCTTACTCTTGTTATTCTTAGCTCAGTCATATTAGGGTATGGGTATTTTTTTCTTCAAAAAAAATGCTATTTCTTTATAGATTGCATGTATGAAGAGAGATTCCTCTTTCTCTGATTGTATATCGATCAGGTGTATATTGTTTTTTGAAAAATCAAATCATGCCTTGACGTCAAGCTGTGCTGTTCTCCGACAGCTCTTGTTGCATTTAAACCCCGATTTGTTGCAAATATGCACTGTTTATAAGCAATATAAACATCAAAACAAACCTGCTGCTAGTGTATGTAGTTATCATTCTTACTACAACACATTTCAGTTACAGGCTCTCATCTCCATCTGAGGTGGCTGTCCCAATATAACCTAATACAATGTGTGAACGGGACTTAAAACACCATTTTATTTCATTCTGTTTTAATTACAGGTAGTTTTAGGTGAGATGTTAAATCTAGGTTAATTACAGGCTCCCAACCTTCTATTTGTTTTAATTTTGAGACAACTCAAGCCATCTCATTCTCCCCTTTGGCTTCAATTGAATTGAATTGGGGTTTTAAGGTGCACCAACACATGAAAGGTTATATGGCGCCTAACAGGCATGAACATGCCAGGCTCATCCTCCATGTACATCGAGATAAAATATGGAGAATGGGCCTAGAACCTTCTCATCCTGAACTGCAGAGTTGCTGCAAATTCTATTGTAGACACTCCATTTACGCTGGAGCCACGTTTATTGTTTTTCTGCCACTGTTCTTATAGTGATGTGAGCAAGATGGCACCTGAAACAATGCAGGGGTCATGATGTCCAAGACCTTCAATGAGCATGAACAAAAAATGACAAAATGGCTTCAAATATAAGTGGCTGATCAGGATTTTTCAGAAGAGATTGTTTGTGCTTCATGCATATTAGTCTCAGTGGATAAGGCTTTGCCCTTTAGAGCCGCAGACTTCAAGTGATGTCTACTGATGGGAATCTTCATTCAGCATCACATCTCCTTTTGTGGTCATTGTCCCTCTGTGACTTGATATGATCTAGTATATGACCTCTATGACTTGATATGACCTCTATGGTTGATATGACCTCTATGACTTGATATGACCTCTATGACTTGATATGACTTGATATGACCTCTAACCTGGTAAGATGATGTAAACATTACCCATTTCATATCCTATCCAACATTTAATGATCTAAATACCTGGGACCGGACAATATAGGAATATTCATCATATTCCAGAAACATGGTACCACTTGTACTTGCCTATACTTTCATCGCCTTTATTCACTTTCCATAAAATCTATAAAAAGATCACCTAATCTTGTTTAATTAACTGCATTTATTTGCATTACTTCAAAACACAATTAAATTTAGCATTGCCTTAATTGAACTTACACTACCAAATGGAATGAATATCTGTTGTTGCTAATGTGTTATTGCCAATATTTTGTAGATTAGATTTCTGCTTGTGTCTTTAGAACAGATTTAAAAATATCATCATTTTATCATTCATCAATCATCATCATCAACATCTTCAGCATTATAGGCATCATATATATCAATTATTCATCATCATCGTCGCCATCATCATCGTCATTGTTGTCAGTCATTATCATCATCATGCCTTTCGTACATCACCAGCCGAAAGTCTATATGTTGAAGCTAATAAACCATCACTGTCTCATAGTTGGGACAAATTAGCCCTCCAATACGCCATTAAATTAAAGTCTAACCCTTCAAACCCAACTTTTTTTTTTAGAGGGCTGGCGTGGCGCAGTCGGTAGCGCGGCGGATTTGTAACCGGAGGCCCCGGGTTCAATCCTCCGTGGTGCCACTGAGTTTGTTCCGTCGGTGTGTTCTTGGGCAAGATACTCTCCCTTAGCCCCGTCCATCGGATGGGGATGTAAACGGGGCGGTCCCGTGTTTCGGTCTATCCTCAGAGCACGTTAAAGAACCATAGGAATCTATTCGATAATAAGAGTAGGGCAGGTTCCCGGATTCCTATGTATCCTTCCCCTCTCTCTGGGGCGGCTCTAAATAACCTATACTGTGTTGATGAGCCGTTAAACAACATTCAGTTCAATTATGTTTTTAATCCAAGTCATGAACCTCTTTTTGATCGAAAACCGAAGACCATTCGATCATTTGGTCTTCGTTTTAAACCAAAATTAAGAGACACTGAAATCGACCTAAATTTGATTGCCAAGTACAAAGTATCACAAATTCCACCGTGGACTTTGGAAACACCAACAATTATTTTTGTTCTTTGTAATAGTAACAAATCCAGTACAGACTCTACTGTCTTTCGAAGCAATTTTAATGAAATTAAATCGAAATACAGTAACTTTCAACATATATACACAGATGGTTCTAAAGATGGAGATAAGGTAGCTGCAGCAGCTGTTATTCACAAACACAGCATAAAGAGCCGCCTGCCTGACAAGGCCTCTATCTTTTCAGCTGAACTTAAGGCAATTGAACTTGCCTTAAATTATATTCAGGAATCTGATGAACACCATTTTGTAATCTTTTCTGATTCCCTTTCATCTCTTCAAGCACTGGGTAATATGAAACATGATAACCCAGTCGTGCTTCAGCTTTTAGAAAAGTACAATTCTCTTGTAGTTGATAATGTTATTATTTTCTGCTGGCTTCCAAGCCATGTTGGAATACATGGTAATGATAGAGCTGATAGTGCTGCTAAAGCAGCATTAGGTTTACATATATCTAATACTAAATTACCTTATACAGATTTTAAAAGTTGTATTAACACATTTATTCGTAACTGTTGGCAAGCCGCTTGGGATTTGACCGTTAACAATAAACTCCATTCAATTAAACTGTTACTTGGAGAATGGCGTTCTTCTAGTAGACCCATTCGTCGAGAAGAAGTTGTCCTAGCCTGGTGCAGGATAGGGCATACACGTTATACTCATTCATATTTATTACAAGCTGAGCAATTACCAGAATGTATACCCTGCTTTGCACCGTTAACTGTCAAACACATCTTGTTGGAATGTGTGGACTTTGATCCTATGCGTCAAAGGTACTACAATGTTAATACTATGAAAGAGTTATTTGATACTATAGTTTTTAGTATTGTTTTAGATTTCCTCAAAGAAATCAAACTATATAAATCATTATATTGTGTTCTTATATATATTTACTTGTTTATATACCCATTGACGGGCATTAAGTTTTGTTGATTTATATATATAGTTTATATTACTACCATATCATCCCTTATTTTTTTATAGTTTTATCTTGATATATTTACATTAATTTTTAGCTAATCCTTCATTTCTTCATCTTTCATCAGTTTTTGCACACAATATGACCTATTTATGTGTCGACGTGCCGTTAAACACCATTCATTCATTCATTATCATCATCATCATCAGCAGCAGCAGCATTATCAGTCATCATTACAATCACATGATGATGATTATGATATGATGGTGGTGGTTGTGGTTGTGGTCGTGGTGGTGATGATGATGATGATGATGATGATGATGATGATGATGATGATCCCCACCACCCCCACCCCACACCCACCACCACGCAACTTTTCAAAAAGACAAACACAAAAAACGATAAAAAACCCAACAAAAATTAAAAAAATCATTAAAAATAATAAAAGATGTTCAAAATTCAATACATTTTCAATATGTTCCAAAAATCCTCCCCCACACACTAAAATCAAAATTCAATAAAAATATGATAATGACAGAATGCAAGTCGCTTGCCAATAACAGTTACCATGTAGTGTGAAATATGGCAACACTGGTGCTGAATTGGTGCTGAAACTAGTGCAGCTGTTTGTTTGAAAATGTATGCAATCATCTTGATGGGATTTGTGGAATCTTTCCAATGTAAACAAACTCATTCTGTTACAGTCTTCATTACTATCAGTAGTCTATCCAGAATAAAGGGAAGGGTCAGCGCGAAACTAGTTTAACTTGTTGTTTGTAGATATAGAGTGACAGTAGTTATGCATTCACCCCATGATAATCTGTTGATTAAATTAAGAACCTCCCTGAAGGAATTGATTTGTTGTTTAACGGCTCATCAACACAATCATTGTCTTAGCTGCCCTGGGGAGGGTTATTGGAATGTGGGAACTATTAAATTACAGTAATTCTCCTAATAAGAGAGCATTTCTAATAGTAGCTCCACACTTCACCACCCCATACTTTAAAAAAAAAAAGAAAAAAAAAAGAAGATAATTAAAACATGAAACAAAAAAAAAGGAAAAGAAGATAATTAAACATGAAACGATCTTCAAAATTCAATACATTTCAAACTTTTGTAACAAAATCTCCGCTACTACCAGGGTGCTATTTACATATACAGTGTTACCTGCCGAATCCAACCACCCTCGGGCCCAAGAAATTTGGCGGATATAGACAGGTAGTCGGATTAAATTTTCAATCAAAATGTTCATTTATGAGAGAAGACGAACATTGCCTCAGTCCCAATCATCAACGCAGGGTTTTCCTTTATTTCAAACATGCGTAATAGTTAGGCCTAAAAAAAAAATTGTGTGGTTCGGGTCACCCGACCCTACCTACGAATATCCGCCGACCCTGACGTTTTTTTTGGTCCATTTCGAAAAAAAAAAAAAAAAAAAAAAAAAAAAAAAAAAAAATAACAATATAAAGTCACAGTAATTATAGTACATAATTCAGTGCATCTTCTTTGCGTTCATAAAAAACAATCCTTTAAAAAAAAAAAAAAAATCAAAAAAATCCGACCTACCCTACATACCAATTTTGAACATGTTACCCGAACCACACAATTTTTTTTTTAGGCCTTACTAAACAAAGCATAACATACGATGTACGCTAGTGTGATGTATGTGATGTATGTATCCAACACTTATTTAAAAAACATTTCCAGTTTTTTTTTTTAAGTTCGGATTTTTCTTTTAATAAGCATTCTTCGGCAATACTTACGAGTGCATTTGTTTTTCTTAAAAAAGCTTCGTTTTTATAAACAGCAAAGTTTTTGATTTTTTCTAATATTTTCAAAACAAACTATATTATTTATAGATGACATATATAACATTTAATAAAATGCTGACAATGTTTGTTTCAAATCATTTGAACTAAATTGAACTATAAACATTGTAACCATAAACAGACCACTTTAGATGATGATTGTGTGGGTTATATAACCACTATAGAAATACAGAGTGCATGATCCAATATTGATGGCAAGGCATTTATAATTGTTATCTATCTACCCACTGTCTATTCGAATATCATCGATTCATTTTCATTATTTCATTGTTTAACACTTGTCGTGACATTGTGTAGGTTCTTTAAAGGGGTTTTCCTCCGGTATAAATTGACGCATTGTTTGTATTGTTAACGTCCATTAGACCTTTAAAGGGGTTTTCCTCCGGTATAAATTGACGCATTGTTTGTATTATTAACATCCATTAGGCCTTTAAAGGGACTTTCCTCCGGTATAAATCGACGCATTGTTTGTATAGTTAACATCTGTTAGGACTTTAAAGGGACCTTCCTCCGGTATAAATGGATGCATTGTTTATATAGTTAACACCTGTTAGGACTTTAAAGGGACCTTCCTCCGGTATAAATTGACTCGTCTGCATTGTTGACATCAGCATACCTTTAAAGGGGCTTTCCTCCATAGTTCAACCAGAAATCAATAAAATAGATCTGAATTAAGATTGATTTTCTGGTTTAATTCAGGTAGCAAGCAGGGCTTTTTTACCTTATATAACAGTGGCCTGTAAAGGGCCTCTTCCCAAAAGAAAATTGGACTGTTTTTTCCCAACTGTGGCAGAAATATTTCCCAATCGGAAAACAGCAGTCTCTCAGAATTTGAGAAAAAGCATGAATTCTGCAGTGTGTTTTTGGCTGCTAAGTAAATTCCGACTTAGAAAAGTCAATAATTATGGTAAATAATGGATGACAATATAAATAAAGTATATTAAATGTCATATTTACTTAATTTATGAAACCTTGTATTTTTCCCAAAATGAGAAATAAGCGCGTTCTTTTTTCCCAAAATGGACAGGCCTGGGCCTCTTCCCAATTTTGTGGAAAAAAGCCCTGGCAAGCTCCTTTAAATACCTCCCTGGCCGGATAGTAAAGACGTTGCAATTTTTTTTACGCAATTTTTTCTCACAATAGGTAAATTATACGAGATTTTCTCCATTTCATTGCAAGAATATGCAGAAGCATCACCTAAAGTGATCCCTGATTTATCATTAAGTCAAATCTGTTTTGATTACCGTTCCCAAAGTTACAGACAACTGTTACTATCATCAACTATAATCCACCAGTGGATAGTGGCAGTATATATGGATCCAAAATGGCAGCTCATGCTAGACTGCATATAATGATGGCCATGCATGAAGCTAGGTGCTTTATATATATCCATGTTTGGAAAATGTTAATCACCTGGACTTGCCTACATGAGTTTGTAACTGCACATTCTGACCAACCAGAAGGAAAGCACCATGCATAACCTTTTGTGCAGGAATTAGGATAAAAACATGAATTTCTCAGTTGGTTCTGATGATTGTGGTAGCTACCCCTGCGAATGGAGTCCTTCAAAACCATGGTTGACCATGGTTCAACCGTGGTTGACCATGGTCAACCATGGTTGCTGAACCATGGTCAACCTTGGTATAACCATGGTTTAACAAAAACACTAAATGGCACCATAGCTGAAAACCATGGTCAAACTATGACCATGGTCAACCATGAATTACCATGCTTGCTATAAAACATAACCATGGTCAACCAAGGTCGAAACCATGGTCAACCAAGGTCGAAACCATGGTCAACCAAGGTCGAAACCATGGTCAAAACCATGGTCACACCAGGATCAGCCATGGTCTAACCAAGGTCAACCATGGTTTAGCCAGTCAGTCATTCTTTATACCATTGCCAACCATGTTTTTTTCACCATGGTTATATGGTTAACTATAATTGACAGACAAAAAGTTGAGTTAACAATTTCTATTCTCCTTTAAGGTTACAGGTTTGAGGAAAAATATTAACTATAACTGACAATCTAGGTCGGCACTTAGTAGCCAAAATTCCAAAAATAATGAAACTATACTCTAATTTAATGAACTTTTCAAACACAATGCAAAAATACACAACTTTTTCAAATAATTAAAACAAATAAGAGCCATTGGCTATTTTGGCTACTGCTGGCGTTAACCTAGACGGTTCCCTGGTGAAAATATTCCTGTGAATTCCAGTGGACGTCCATTGGAATAATCAAACAGAATTGCTCTGGAATTCCACTGGTATACCATTGGAATTCCAGAGCAATTCCACTTGATTTTTCCACTAGAATACCAGTGTAATTCACTGAATATCAGAGCAATTCCACTAGATTATTCCAGTGGAAATACCAGTGGTGTTCCAGTGAAATACCAGTACCAGTGGTATTTCAACTGGAATAATCTTATTATTTCAGTGGAAATACCAGTGGAATACTAGTGATATTTCCATGTGAATAATCTAGTGGAATTGCCCTGATATCCAGTGGTATTACAATACCATATATGTTTACCTAGCCGGTTTGATTATAATAGTGGGATTCGATAACATTTAGGACAGTTTAAATTGGAGGACAGACAGCAGACAACGCCCTATCGCATAAGCTCATGCAATAATCTCTGGCCTGTGGCCATTAGAGTTATATATAGCTAATTAAATATAACTTCTTTTTTAAATTTATTAAATTCTGACACACAGTAAAAACAGCAGGCCGTATAGCGTCTCCAAACATTCTTCCTTGGTGATCAGTTTGGTATAGGGCCAGGTTTTTTTCTTTGATCTATGCACTGCAATAGTTCGTCCCGCGCCATCTGCACGTTTGCCGTTTTTGGCCTCTCCAAGAAACTGAAATCTGAAAATAAGTTTTTCATAAAACAGTGACATCATGTGTTTTTTAAGTATGATCTGCTGCCTTAAATATAGCTTTAAATTGTTTAAGAAAACCTTTAAACAGATTAAGAGCTAGACCCTTTTGTGTATAACTGGTGCAAGTGTCTACAGTGAGATGATGCCATAGGACGAGTGTTCAGGGCCATTTTACCATCATGTTTTGTATATGCTTTCAACTTAACACTTTTTTGAACTATAAATACATAATCTTGGGTAAGTACATGTTTCAATACATTGATTCTTCTGACAGCAAGCATTTATGTTACTTTTTTTTTTTAACCAATACCATTTTTTTTAAATAGAAGATTGATTGAATGTTGTTTAACGGCTCATCAACACAGTATAGGTTATTTAGAGCCGCCCCAGAGAGAGGGGAAGGATACATTGGAATCCGGGAACCTGCCCTACTCTTATTATCAAATAGATTCCTATGGTTCTTTAACGTGCTCGGAGGATAGACCGATACACGGGACCACCCGGTTTACATCCCTATCCGACGGACGAGGCTAAGTGGAAAGTGTCTTGCCCAAGAACACACCGACGGAACTCAGTGGCACCACGGAGGATTGAACCCGGGGCCTCCGGTTACAAATCCGCCGTGCTACCGACTGCGCCACGCCAGCCGTCTTTTTTAATAGAAAACAATTATTATACCTTCATACTTTGGTCAGGTAGAAGGTACAAAGACCCGAGAAGTATTCTGGTCCATGGCTTTATCTTTCTGCGTCTTCATTTTTGCAGCATTCTTGTTTAGCTTTTCCAGCCTATCGAAATATAAAGGCAACCAAAATAAAATGTAAACATTAACTTTTAAAAAGATCGAGTTGAACGTCATCAGCAAAATGGCATGCATACTTTGAAACTGTATCGAATCATTTTCTTTAAAATCCTGATTAATATATGATTATATGAATAAACTTCTTTGTTGTACAAGATATCTCACTCAGAATCTGGAAACGGGCAACCGGAAGCTGCTGTGAAACGACCGGTCCAAGCCAGTCTACACTTCTTAAGTCGCAGTTCCAAAATCCATTAGATTTTATGCTTGTAAACCCAACAGTTTACACAATTGGTTTCATTCATAAAATAATGCATTTATTTAATTGTAACGGGCTGTTTTCCATTGCTAAATGTCTGCAAATTTACGATCGCCGTACATTCGCGAAAACTGATGACGTTATATTCAGCATACGATTTCCTCAATCTTAAAAAGGAATTGATGCGTTCGTGTTTCGTGGAAGACTATATATCTACATATTAACTTGTTTATATGCATGACATATGATTAGTGTAGGCTCCAAAATACTTACGGATGTTGTGTTTTCTGCTTTGGCGGTCATGCAAAGTCAGCGTGCAGCGTTCTCTTTTAAACGGTGCAGCGTTCTTTTTTAAACGGTGACGTCACGTGATTTTCACACGTCGTTATAACCGTTATGATTCCGTTCACACGGGTGGCGTTCTATTGAATAAAACTCGCTGTTTCTAGATATATTGGCCTGAATCACAGACAATATTAAACATGTGTTTTCCACACCAAACAATATCATTAAATCATTTTAATTTCTCGCTCAGTATCAGTTTAAAAGGGAAACACGGAAATCTGCGGCCCTGGAATCTTTTGCGAAAAAAGCGAACTTTTTGAATACACTCAAAGCACTCGTTTATTAATGCGATTACATGAGGTATTCAAACAGAAATTAAACGTATATGGATGTGCATCTTCCCCAAAAGCGTTACAAAATTAGCGATATGCTTTTTTTCCAAACAATCGTAACATTATACCAATGAGCGGCCCTGGATTGTTTTGCGAGAAAATGCGATTTTTTTTAATACACTCGAAGAACTCGTTTATTAATGCGACTGGATGAGGTATTCAGTGTATTTCATTGGTGAAGAATGAAATTAAACATATATGGATGTGCATCTTTCCCAAAAAAAGCGTTACAAAACTTAGCGATATATATGCTTCTTTTTTTATATGTCACCGGTTTTCGCGATTCCAAAAAACGAAAAAGTATTTAGTTCTGAATGTTTAATTGATATACAGGCCTTACACAACTGCATTTAAATGTTCTAAAATACACTAAGTGAATTTAAATGTTGGGCAAGGCAATTGCCTTTTGAAAATATGCTTGCTCTGAGGCTGAGAAATTTTATTTTAAAAATATTTCCAAAAAACATTTTTGAGCAATAGCACTGAGAGTGCCATCTAATTAAAATAAGGCATAATTCATTTTACAACTAAAACCATCTCAGAGCAGATGGTGTATCTTAGAATTATATGGAGAAAAAATGGAAGGTTGGGGAATAGACTCCTGCTGACCACCCTTCGAAATCCAAAAGCGCGCTGTCTGTCAGCACCTGAACAAAAAGCTGGGGAGAACCCTGGCTGAGCTGTTAGTTGAGGAGGCCTGGATGATTTAAAATTATGGTGACCAGCTCAACCATGGTCATTAAGATTATCGTTGTTACCATGGTTGTCCAAAAACCATGCTTTTAAACCATGGTTTTAAAAGACAACCATGGTCAGAATCTCAACCATAGTCATCAATATTTACCATGGTCTGAGAGCATGGTTGACCATGGTTATTACATTGACCATGCTTACAAACTATGGTTTTGAAATTAACCATGGTCAAAAGCACTGCTGACCATGCTTCAACCTTGGTTCAACCATGGTTGACCATGCTTAACCATGCTAAGCATGGTCAACCATGGTCATCAGTTCGCAGGGGCAAATATTTTCAGGGCCTCCTCTGGCCATTTTTTAGCTCTACTGGCCAAGGGCCAGCAGAGCTTATGGGATGGTGTGTTGTCCGTCTTCCGTCGTCTGTCGTCCGTCGTCCGTCGTCCGTCCGTCCGTCGTCCGTCGTCCGTTAACTTTTCTTCAAACGACTTCTCCTCAGAAACCGCTTGGCTAATTTTGACCAAACTTCACATGGATGATCCTTAGATGAATGCTTTTTAGATTTGTTAAAATTAGGTCAGCGCTACATCCAAGATGGCTGCCATTACCATATATGGTCGAAACCTTAAAAAATCTTCTTCTCCAGAACCTCTGGACAGATTTCAACAGTTTTTCTTTAAAAATGATCGCCAACGCCTAGACTATCAAGTTTGTTCAAATAAAGTCCCCGGGGTCAAAAATGGCCGTGCCCCGGGGGTCCAAAGTTTGTATATTGAGATTTTGCATGTTTTTCATATAGACATATAGGAAGAAACTTTAAAAAATCTTCTTCTCTGAAACCACAAGGCACAGAGCTCTCATGTATAACATGTAGCATCAGCTGATGGCCCTCTACTAAATTTGTTCAAATGGTGACCCTGGGGTCAAATTTGTCCCCACCCCAGGGGTCACAGTTTTACATAGACTTATATAGGATTTTTTTTTAAAAAATCTTCTTCTCTGAAACTACAACAGCCAGAGGTTTGATATTTTGCATTTACTATAAGCTTGTGGTCCTCTACCAATTTTGTTCAAATGGTGACCCAGGGGTCACATTTGGCCCCACCCCGGGGGTCACAGTTTTACATAGGCTTGTATAGGGAAAAACTGAAAAAAATCTTCTACTCTGGAACCACATGGCACAGAGCTCTCATGTATTACATGTAGCATCATGTTATGGTCCTCTACTAAGTTTGTTCAAATGGTGACCCTGGGGTCTAATTTGTCCCCGCCCACGGGGTCACAGTTTTACATAAACTTATATAGGATTATTTTTTTTAATCTTCTTCTCGGAAACAGCAAGAGCCAGAGGTTTGATATTTTTCATTTAGTATAAGCTTATGGTCCTTTACCAAGTTTGTTCAAATGGTGACCCTCGGGTCATATTTGGACTGCTCCAAGGGTCACAGTTTTACATAGACTTATATATATATATATATATATATTATATAGGGGAAAACATATCTTCTCTGAAACTGCAAGAGCCAGAAGTTTAATATTTTGCATTTACTATAAGATTATAGTCCTCTACTAAGTCTGTTCAAATGGTGACCCTGGGGTCACATTTGGCCCTGCCCCAAGGGTCACATGCATGTTTAGGGAAAAACTTAAAAAATCTTCTCTGCAAGAGCCAGAGGTTTAATATTTTGCATTTGCTATAAGCTTATGGTCCTCTACCAATTTTATTAGCTCTACTGGCCAAGGGCCAGCAGAGCTTATGGGATGGTGTGTTGTCCGTCTTCCGTCGTCCGTCGTCCGTCCGTTAACTTTTCTTCAAACGACTTCTCCTCAGAAACCGCTTGGCTAATTTTGACCAAACTTCACATGGATGATCCTTAGATGAATGCTTTTTAGATTTGTTAAAATTAGGTCAGCGCTACATCCAAGATGGCTGCCATTACCATATATGGTTTAAACCTTAAAAAATCTTCTTCTCCAGAACCGCTGGACAGATTTCAACAGTTTTTCTTTTAAAATGATCGCCAACGCCTAGACTATCAAGATTGTTCAAATTAAGTCCCCGGGGTCAAAAATGGCCGTGCCCCGGGGGTCCAAAGTTTGTATATTGAGGTTTTGCATGTTTTTCATATAGACATATAGGAAAAAACTTTAAAAAATATTCTTCTCTGAAACCACAAGGCACAGAGCTCTCATGTATTACATGTAGCATCAGCCTATGGTCCTCTACTAAGTTTGTTCAAATGGTGACCCTGGGGTCAAATTTATCCCCGCCCCGGGGGTCACAGTTTTACATAGACTTATATAGGATTATTTTTTAAAAAAATCTTCTTCTCTGAAACTACCCTTGTCAAAAAAAGCTACCTTATACGTACGTTTTGCGTAGCTAAAATTATTTCAAAAGCTACGTAAAACGTACGTAAAAGCTACGTAAAAGCTAGCGGTATTGGCACCTGCGTATTTCTTCGTATACGCAGCTTTTGCGCAGATGTTATAAAAATGATGCAAAACATAGCATTAACAAACAAGCTGCGCAAAAGCTGCGTTTTCAAAGGTCTACATAATAATTTACCTTTAATGTAAAAGCTGCGTAAACCGCAGCTTTTACGCAGGTGCCAATACCGCTAGCTTTTACGTAGCTATTACGCAGGTCTGCATAAACGAAGCTTTTACGCAGATCTCTGTAAAAGCTGCGTAAAACGCAGCTTTTACGCAGGTGCCAATACCGCTAGCTTTTACGTAGCTATTACGCAGGTCTGCATAAACGCAGATTTTACGCAGATCTCTGTAAAGCTGCGTAAAACGCAGCTTTTACGCAGGTGCCAATACCGCTAGCTTTTACGTAGCTATTACGCAGGTCTGCGTAAACGCAGCTTCTACGCAGATCTCTGTAAAAGCTGCGTAAAACGCAGCTTTTACGCAGGTGCCAATACCGCTAGCTTTTACGCAGGTCTGCATTAACGAAGCTTTGATGCAGATCTTTGTTAAAGCTGCGTAAAAGCTTCGCAATAGCTGCGTAAAAACTGGCGGTATTGGCGTAAAACGCAGTTTTTACGCAGCTATTACGAAGCTTCTGTGCAGATCTTTGTGAAAGCTGCGTAAATGAAGGATTTAAAAAGCTTCGTCTTTCTTTTTCAATAAAGGGTCCGAGGGCTAGTGAAAATTTGAGCAGATATAAATGGAAACGTAAATGTAGTCAAAATGATGCGCCACAATAAGCACTACAGGTCAAAGATAAGCACTACAGGTCTTTGACTGCTAGAGCATGGAATGCATAAGGATGTGATCAATAAGAAACAATCAGTAATAAAGGCAATAAAGTTTATATGTACTAAAATCTAGGTCCCCCTGTACAGGATTCAAATTTAACAGAATAAATAACATCACTATATCTCAGCAGCAAATGTTGAACAGTACATGGAAATAACATGTTACATAATTTTAATCTTAAAAAGTGATATTGGTGAAACGGCAGAAATGAAATTTAAAGCTATTTGACACTGGAAAAGTGTTTCCTAAGCATTTTTATATTGAAATATTTAAACTATAAAACAAACAACTGATATGCAAAATGCAATGTGAAAAAATAAACTATAAACGAAACATCTATTAAATTTCACTTTAACATGAAAAAGTTTGGTAGAAACACTTGCAGACTGAATATAATATTGAGCACTTATTTACATTGAATATACACTGAAGGGACACACAGCAACCTTGTAGTTAATAAAACAGTTAAATTAGCACCCAAATTTACTAACCCCACATCATTTATGTATTTTCCCTCTTTATTCTACTATATGTTGAAAAATGTTAGGGATGCAATATAATCCACTCAGGTGTTTGCAAAATCAATTTGCTTTCAAGGATTCAAATAATGATTTGTGCATAATAAATATGAAAACTAATATTATTGTCCTTCAAAACTAAACTATAGACTTCATGTGAAACACATTTGAACAAGAGGTCAATGACCTTGAAGCTCTACTGATTGATTGTGATTTCAGGAAGTAGTGACTACAAACTTGATTTTTGAAAATCTATTTTGAGCCGTGACGGCCATCTTGAATTTCCGGCCGACCTGAATTTTTGCTAGGATCAATTAGACATCAAGAGCAACATTCCTGTGAAGTTTCATGAAAATCCGTCAATTAGTTTCGGAGGAGTAGTCGCTACAAATTTTCATTAAATAACTCTATGTAAACAAAGATGGACGCTGAAAGCCATGTTTAACATTGAATCAAAATAATGTTCGACTCAGATAACCATCATGTCATGCTGATCATTTTAGAACCATATCAATATCTCTTATAGTTTTCAAGAAGTAGTCGCTACAAAACTTATTTTTTAAAAATCTATTTTTAGCCATGGCAGCCATCCTGAATTTCCGGCCGACCTGAAATTTTGCTAAGATCAATTAGTCATCAAGAGCAACATTCGTGTGAAGTTTCATGAAAATCCGTCAAGTAGTTTCAGAGGAGTAGTCGCTACAAGTTTTCATTATATAACTCTATGTAAACAAAGATGGCCACTGGCAGCCATGTTTAACGTCGAATAAAAATAATGTTTGACTCTGATAACCATCATGTCATGCTGATCATTTTCCAAAAAGTCCCATATCAATATCACTTATAGTTTTCAAGAAGTAGTCGCTACAAACTTATTTTTTTAAATCTATTTTTAGCTGTGGCGGCCATCTTGAATTTCTGCTGATGTGAAATTTTGCTAGGATCAATTAGATATCAAGAGCAACATTCCTGTGAAGTTCTATGAAAATCTGTCAAGTAGTTTCAGAGGAGTAGTCGCTACAAATAAAAGTTTACGGACGGACAGACGGACGCCGCACCACGGCATAAGCTCTGCTGATCTCTGATCAGTAGAGCTAAAAATGTATTTTAAAAATGGGGGTCGGGGAAACATGAGAAGAAATATTTCAATCCCCTGTCTGATTCTAAAATAACAGGTAAACACTTCTTTGATTTGTTTGTTTTCTCAGAGACCTATATTAATAATGTTTTTTTAAATAAAGACCATAATTATTAAAAAAATATACACTGCACCCCTGGATAACAATTAGCTCCATTTATCTACACATCTAAGCCCCGGTAAGCGGCCTCAAACCCTCTCAAAATTGTCCTCATTGTTTGTTCAACATCATCTTCTGGAAATTCAAACCGACTTAATTATTGCTGTCCTGTAGATGCAAACATGTATGAAGGTTAAAAGCTTTACGGCTCGAGGTGTCCTGAGTAAAACTTAAATTTAAAACAGACGTATGGGACAGTCGGAAAATGGTAATTAACACTATATGACTGATCCACTTCCGTGTTAAGGCAAATATATACACCATTGAAAAACATAGCACTATATGTATACATCTAAACCTCTGTAGGATGACTCGAACCCTCTTAAAACTGTTCTCATTTTCATTTGACTTCATCTGTTGGCACCTAAACCGTTCCCGAAGAACATAGATCTGAAAAGATAGTTTATTTATAAATAAATTAATGTCTCCAAAAAAGACAAAATAAATTTATAAATGTATAAAAAAAATCTATTTTAAATATAATAGTTTTTAATACTTCTGAAAATTTAAAACCTATATTATATTAAAAGGGCCTCATTGCAATCTTAGTCTTGTGGGTTCAATCCCTGGCTGGATTATATCAAACACTTCATGGTACTAGTAGTCCCAAGCATATAAAGTCGTAATTCTAGGACTGGTCAGTCCGGTGTCTGTATCATGTTATTTGTCTACAGCACGGTATTCCAGTATGGCACCACTATAAAATTGAGCATAGAGCTCATTTCTGAAGAAAAAAAACGGTGTGATAAAACATAAAGATTGTTAAATCGTTGGGTGTGGGATGGGGTGGTGGAGGTGACATGTGCACCAAATAACAGGACGTGGGGGGATGGGGTGTAAAAGCTATTTAGGAGGAGTAGCGGCAACAATATTATATTTAAAGTAAAAAATTCAAAGGGCCATAAAAATCAGTGAACCGGAACGAAAGCACGACATCATACCGATACTTCTGTAAAGTTTTGTCAATATCCAACAAGCCATTTAGGAGTAGTGGCGACAACAAATTTAAACTAAAAACTCAAAGGGACATAACTCCGTCAAAAATCAGCGAACCAGAACGAAAGCGTGACATCATACTTCCTGCAAAGTTTCGGCAAAATGCATCATGCCGTTTAGGAGGAATAGCAGTGCCAACAAATTTAAAGTGAACAATGCAAAGGGCCATAACTCTGTCAAAAATCAGCAAACCGGAACGACAGCGCGATATGCACAACTAGACATTATACCGATGCTTCTGCAAAGTTTTGTTAATTTCCAACAAGGCGTTTAGGAGTAGCGGCGACAACAAATTTAACTTTAAAAAATGCAAAGGGATATAACTCCGTCAAAAATCAGTGAATCAAACTGAAAGCATGACATGCACAACAAGACATCATACCGATGCTTCCTTCAAAGTTTTGTCAAAATCCATCAAGCCGTTTAGGAGTGTGTGTGTGGGGTGGGGGTGTGTGGACCATTTCAGACCATTAAACGACTTGGATGCTGTCGCACACTTCAAATACTTGATACAGTTAACCCTATAGATATTCTTCCCATTTATAACATTTATATATAGCTGTAAATGGAGAGTGGCTCTGGAGTGTTCATTTCATGTTGATGCAATATAACCTTTTTATGTGGTGCGCCATAAACCTCAATTTTAACTTCCAGTGTAAAACTTCTGCGAGAAAAATACCTTTGATCTGAAGGCATACCTGTCATAGGATCTAAGGTTGAGGATGTATTCTGTTGAATCTGTTGGACACCATCATCGCCTTCCGAGCGACCCGACCATTGACAACTTGCGCTCATGTCAACATCTCCTGAAAACTCCAAGCATAACAATTGCTGAAATATTATACCACTTCAATTTCTAAATAAAGAATTGAATTGTACATGTACATGTGCTGTTATACGCCACATAACAGCAAATGTGGCTTTTAAAGGACTTATTAATAAATATACAGACATAAATATACTGATTGGTTGTCGATGAAAAATGTTTGACTCCTTAAAAGTATACCCATTATAAACTGTCGCAATGCAGTTACCTGACATCAAACTCACAAAAATGTTCAGTCAATCGTCATATTTTGTGTATGTAAAACTTTTTAAAACTAGAGGTTGTTTTTGAGAAAAACTGATGTCTCATACCACTGCAAAGTTTCGTCAAAATGCATCAAGCCATTTAGGAGGAGTAGCGGCGACAACAAATTTAAAAGTAAAAAAGATGGGTCATAAATATGTCAAAAATCAGCTATCCGGAATGAAAGTGCAATACGCACAACTAGACATAATACTAATGCTTCCTGCAAAGTTTCTCCACAAGTCCCAACAAGCTATTTAGGAGGAGTAGCGGCGACAATATTATATTTAAAGTAAATAATTCAAAGGGCCGTAACTCCATCAAAAATCAGTGAACCGGAACGAAAGCACGACATCATACCGATACTTCTGTAAAGTTTTGTCAATATCCAACAAGCCATTTAGGAGTAGCGACGACAACAAATTTAATGTAAAAAGTTCAAAGGGACATAACTCCACCAAAAATCAGCAACCAGACAGAGAGCGTGACATGCACAAGATATCACACCGATGCTTCTGCAAAGTTTTGTTAATATCCAACAAGGCGTTTAGGAGTAGCGGCGACAACAAATTTAACTTAAAAAATCCAAAGGGACATAACTCCGTCAAAAATCAGCGAATCAAACCGAAAGCACGACATGCACAACAAGACATCACACTGATGCTTCAGTCATGCAAAGTTTTGTCAAAATCCATCAAGCCGTTTAGGAGTGGGTGTGGGGGATGGACCATTAAACGACTCGCATGCTGTCGCACACTTCAAATGCTTGAAACAGTTAACCCTATAGATATTCTTCCCATTTATAGATGTTTTTATATAGCTGTAAATGGAGAGTGGCTCTGGAATGTTCATTTCATGTTGATGCAATATAACCTTTTTATGTGGTGCGCCATAAACCTCAATTTTAACTTCCAGTGTGAAACTTCTGCGAGAAAAATATCTTTGATCTGAAGGCATACCTGGCATAGGATCTAAGGTTGAGGATGTATTCTGTTGAATGGTGAACACCATCATCGCCTTCCGAGCGACCTGACGATTGACAACTTGCGCTCATGTCCAACATCTCCTGAAAACTCCAAGCATAACAATTGCTGAAATATTATACCACTTCAATTTCTAAATAAAGAATTGAATTGTTGTTTTAAAAGACTCCTTAACCTGTAAACATAGATTCAACCATGTGCTCCCCTTTAACAAATTGATTATGGAGGAAGAAAATGCATTTTTAAAATACTCCTTGACAGCGTCGCCTGTTTTTTTCTGAATTGATAGACCTCAATTTGCACCATGACAGGCATAATCAATAACTTGCAAGCTTCATTCAGGTAATGCAAGTACAATGTTTATCTTCAAAACATTAAGTTGTGCACAAGTAACATATTAATACCTTCACCAATCTCGTTTGCAAAACTGGCAATGTTACAACGAAAAAAACACACTCTCCTCTTATTTGCAGTTTAATTTAGATGTTTTAAAAATATAATGCTTCTTTGCTTATAGTTGTGAATACACTTCAAATTAATTGGTCCACATTATTATGAAGAAGCTCTACCCTGAACGTATTTAAATAGGGCCTACCTCTGATTAAAAAAACCCACACAACATCCGTAATTCTTGGTACTGCCAGGACCCTGGTACTGCTCTCACACTTTCCTGGGTGAGCCATCTGTGTAATCGTTTGATGGCTTCCAATGCTCTAAAATGGTTCTTGTGTCACGAAAGAAAATGTGCTAATCACAGTACTGTTTGTAGATATTAAAGATGAAAGGTCAAAATTCAAACAATTCAGCTACGGCGGGCATAATTTGCAGCGCATGCGCAGATCTGTGATGCACTTCCATAATCTCGCAATTCTTACGAACGTATCACGCAAATATTTCAAAATGATAAACATATGTCAATAAAAATGCTGTCTTTATAATGTTTTCTTCCTTTTTTGTTATCAGAACGTATACGTTAATAACTGAAATGATTATCGAAACAAAATGTATTTTCTCTCAAATTAAACATTTATTCAATTTCCCATCAAGCAACACTGGAGCGATGACTTCCGGAAGTAAACTCGTCAAAATCAATTTTGTCAACATGCCAGGAAAAAACGAAAACATGTACCTGTAAAATAATAAATAATAACTGTGTAATTCAATAACTTTATTACCGTTTATCTACAGTCACATATGTAAAATACACTAAAAATTGTTTCAAAACACAAGGTTTTGCTTTTTCAAGCGTTTACTGAGCAAACAGATTAAATAAAACAACCAGGAAGTGCTTGTTGTCTGGAAGTCGGCCATTTGCATTTGTCTGTCATCAGATTCACGCTATCGTGAAACTTGCAATTTTTTTTATTAATTTATTTTATATTAACTTTTTTTTTGTCAGAAACATCCAAATTTACACTGATGCATTATAATTTCGCATCTGATTTGCCTGGGGAAAAAAAAAATAGTAAAAAAATAAAATATTTCCCCCCAATAGTTGTTATACGAGTTTGGGAGTTAGCCAAGGCAATGTCTTAATACCATATTATTTTTCGTTTAAACATTTTTGAATATGTTTTTTTAGCTCAACTGATCAGAGATCAGCGGAGCTTATGCCGTGGTGCGGTGTCCGTCGTCCGTCCGTCCGTCTGTCCGTCTGTCCGTCTGTCTGTCCGTAAACTTTTATTTGTAGCGACTTCACAGCTGAAACTACTGGATGGATATTCATGAAACTTTACAGAAATGTTGCCCATAAAGTCTAGTTGATCCTAGCAAAAATTCATGTTGATGTGAAATCCAAGATGGCCGCCAAAGCTAAAAATAGAGTTTTAAAATACAAGTTTGTAGCGACTTCTTCTTGAAAACTATAAGTGATATTGATATGGGACTTTTTCTAAAATGATCAGCATGACATGATGTTGATCCTAGTCAAAAATCGTTTTGATTCAACGTTAAACATGGCTGCCAGCGGCCATCTTTGTTTACATAGAGTTATATAGTAAAAACTTGTAGCGACTACTTCTCTGAAACTACTTGGCGGATTGTCATGAAACTTTACAGGAATGTTGCTCTTGATGTCTAATTGATCCTAGAAAAATTTCAGGTCGGCCGGAAATTCAAGATGGCCGTCACAGCTAAAAATAGATTTTTAAAAAATAAATTGTAGCGACTACTTCTTGAAAACTATAAGTGATATTGATATGGGACTTTTTCTAAAATGATCAGCATTACATGATGTTGATCCTAGTCAAAAATCGTTTTGATTCAACGTTAAACATGGCTGCCAGCGGCCATCTTTGTTTACATAGAGTTATATAGTAAAAACTTGTAGCGACTACTCCTCTGAAACTACTTGGCGGATTGTCATGAAACTTTACAGGAATGTTGCTCTTGATGTCTTATTGATCCTATCAAAATTTCAGGTCGGCCGGAAATTCAAGATGGCCGTCACAGCTAAAAATAGATTTTTAAAAAATAAGTTTGTAGCGACTACTTCTTGAAAACTATAAGTGATATTGATATGGGACTTTTTCTAAAATGATCAGCATGACATGATGTAGATCCTTGTGGAAAATTATTTTGATTCGACGTTAAACATGGCTGCCAGTGGCCATCTTTGGTTACATAGAGTTATATAGTAAAAACTTGTAGCGACTACTTCTCTGAAACTACTTGACGGATGTTCATGAAACTTCACAGGAATGTTGCTCTTGATGTCTAGTTGATCCTAGAAATATTTCAGGTCGGCCGGAAATTCAAGATGGCCGCCACAGCTAAAAATAGATTTAAAATAAATAAGTTTGTAGCGACTACTTCCCAAAAACAATAAGAGATATTGATATGGGACTTTTTCTAAAATGATCAGTATGACATGATGTTGGTCCTTGTCGAAAATTGTTTTGATTTGACCTTAAACATGGCTGCTTTGTTTACATAGAGTTATATAATGAAAACTTGTAGCGACTACTTCTTTGAAACTACCTGACGGATTTTCATGAAACTTTACAGGAATGTTGCTCTTAATGTCTTATTGATCTTAGCAAAATTTCAGGTCGGCCTGAAATTCAAGATGGCCGCCACGGTTAAAAATAGATTTTCAAAAAACAAGTCTGTAGCGACTACTTCCTGAAATCAAAATCAATCAGTAGAGCTTCAAGGTCATTGACCTCTTGTTTTAATATACCCCCTGAAGCAAATCTCATAAAACTTTATGGGTGCACTGCCTGTGATGAGAGGATGATCCCTATTGATTTTGAGGTCAGTAGGTCAAAGGTCAAGGTCACCTGATAATGAAAAATATTGCCTGCTCCATAACTCCTAATCCCCTTAAGCAAATCTCATGAAACTACATAGATGAACTGCCTGTGGTGACAGAATGACCCCTATTGATATTGAGGTCAGTAGGTCAAGGTCACTGGGAGCCAATAATGAAAACCTTGTCTGCATTATAACTCCTCTCCTCCTGAGGCAAATCTCATGAAATATCATAGTTGAACTGCTTGTGGTGAGAGGATGACACCTATTGGTTTTGAGGTCAGTAGGTCAAGGTCACCAGGAACCGATAATGAAAAACCTTGTCAGCACCTTAAAGGGGTTGATGCACTATTTTCAAACACAGTTTATTTTAAAGGGCTCTGAAAAACATGAAAAAAGCTGAAAGAATTATCAAAATGCCATGAAAAGTAAAGGAGATATGACCTATTGAAAATGTGCAAAGAAACATAAATGGAGGCGACCATCTTTGAACGATGACGTCATCGTACCTCTTTTTCATATATGGCATATTGATAAAATGTCTTTTAAAGCAAAGAAAATCACTGCAAATGAAAAATAATTTTACATCTGTATATTTATTTCTAATCAATTTGCAGTGGTTTTCTTTGCTTTAAAATACATTTTGTCAATATGCCATATATGGTAAAACGGCACGATGACGTCATCGTTCAAAGATGGCCACCTCCATTTATGTTCTTTGCAAATTTTCAATAGGTCACATCTCATTTATTTTTCATGACATTTTGAAAATTCTTTCAGCTTTTTCCAAGTTTCTCAAAGTCCTTTTAAATAAATCCTGTTCGAAAATAGTGCATCAACCCCTTTAACTCCTCTCCCCTTGAGGCAAATCTCATGAAACTTTATAGGTGCACTGCCTGTGATGAGAGGATGACGCCTACTGGCATCTGCCCTAGGGTTTATCCCCACCCGTGGGGTCACATGTTCATGTGCCATAACTTGGAAACTTTTGAGATCCCCACCCTAAACCCATCTATACACTTACTGGGACAGAACACTTTAATGTGAGTGTGGGAATTTGTTGATCTTACTCTTATATGAAATTATAAGCTTGTTTGACATTTTTTTTTATAATCTTTTCGAAGATTATATTAGGCGAGTGATTCAGAGGCATTAATTTACCCTCTTGTTTACATAAAATTTAACAAGTTGATTGCCAAACATCTGCATTGATACTGATCAAAGAAATATTCATTTTGTTAAAACATAACTTGCTCGCTTGAGTGACCTTGCTATAATGAGATTATCATTTTACAATGAATTCTGAGTCCATCATCCAATGGTTTGAGGTAGGTAATTTTGTACCAGAAATTTATACACAGAATTAAATTGACATTGGAATGCATACAGTTTGATAGCAAATAAATTATGGTCCAAATTCACCACCTTTTAAAACACCTACAGGATCAATAAACATTTTTTATCAAGGTTGTATTCATGTGTAGCACTGTGACAGTCTATGTCCAAGATAAAAGAGGACTCCCCAATTACCCCTTCATCTTTTAGAAATGTTTTAAATTTTCAATATCTCTTTAAAAAGACAAACTGACAAAAGTTTAAAAAAATAAACTAAAAGATGCAGCTTTCCTAAAGCTGCGTAAAACCTACGTATTTTTGTTTTTACATCTTATTATCATTAACAATTAAAGATACAGCTTTTCCGAAGCATTTACAAAAAAACGCAGCTCTTGTAATTATCCTTTTTTTGCAAATAAAATAAAAGACGCAGCTATAAAACGCCTTTCTTAAAAAATACGCAGCCTTAAATATAAATACGCAGCTTTTGTACACCTTTCTTACAAAATATTCAGCTTTGGACATAATTACGCAGCTAAAGTGTAAAATACGCAGCTTTGCGCAGCCTGCTTCTAAAATAACGCAGTTAATCACAAAAAACGCAGCTTTAGGATGGATTGCTGCGTAATAGCTACGTTTTAGCTACGTATTTTTCAAAGCTGCGTAAACATTTGACAAGGGTACAACAGCCAGAGGTTTGATATTTTGCATTTACTATAAGCTTATGGTCCTTTACCAAGTTTGTTCAAATGGTGACCCTCGGGTCACATTTGGCCCCACCTCAAGGGTCACATGTTTTACATAGACATGTATAGGGAAAAACTTAAAAAATCTTCTTCTCTGAAACTGCAAGAGCCAGAGGTTTAATATTTTGCATTTGCTATAAGCTTGTGGTCCTCTAACAAGTTTGTTCAAATGGTGACCCAGGGGTCACATTTGGCCCCACCCCGGGGGTCACAGTTTTACATAGGCTTGTATAGGGAAAACTGAAAAAAATCTTCTTCTCTGGAACCACATGGCACAGAGCTCTCATTTATTACATGTAGCATCAGCTTAAGGTCCTCTTCTAAGTTTGTTCAAATGATGACCCTAGGGTCAAATTTGTCCCCGCCCCGAGGGTCACAGTTTTTCATAGACTTATATAGGATTTTTTTTTTAAAAATCTTCTTCTCGGAAACTACAAGAGCCAGAGGTTTGATATGTTACATTTATTATAAGCTTATGGTCCTTTACCAAGTTTGTTCAAATGGTGACCCTGGGGTCACATTTGGCCCCGCCCCAAGGGTCACATGTTTTACATAGACATGTATAGGGAAAAACTGAAAAAATCTTCATCTCTGAAACTGCAAGAGCCAGAGGTTTAATATTTTGCTGTTGCTATAAGCTTATGGTCCTTTACCTATTTTGTTCAAATGGTGACCCTGGGGTCACATCTGGCTCCGGCCCGGGCGTCACAGTTTTACATAAATGCTTGTATAGGGAAAAACTGAAACAAATCTTCTTCTCTGGAACTGCAAGAGCCAGAGGTTTAATATTTTGCACTTGCTATAAGCTTATGGTCCTTTACCAACTTTGTTCAAATTGTGACCCTTGGGTCACATTTGACCCCGCCCCAAGGGTCACATGTTTTACATAGACATGTATAGGAAAAACTTAAAAAATCTTCTTCTCTGAAACTGCAGGAGCCAGAGGTTTAATATTTTGCATTTGCTATAAGCTTATGGTCTTCTACCAAGTTTGTTCAAATGGTGACCCATTGGTCACATTTGGCCCCACCCTGGGGGTCACAGTTTTACTTAGGCTTGTATAGGCAAAAACTGAAAAAAATCTTCTTCTCTGGAACCACATGGCACAGAGCTCTCATGTATTACATGTAGCATCAGCTTATGGTCCTCTACCAAGTTTGTTCAAATGGTGACCCTGGTGTCAAATTTGTACGCGCCCCGGGGGTAATTTTTTTTTAATTTCTTTTTAATTTTTTTTTTTCTTTAATTTGATTTTTTTTTTTTTTTTTTTTCAATTTAATTTTTTTTTTATTTTATTTTTTTTTTAAATGTTTCAATTTTTTTTTTTCTTTTTTTTTTTTTTTTTTTTTTTTTCTTTTTTTTTTTTTTTAATTTTTTTCATCTTTTTTTTATTTTTTATTGATTGATTTGAATTATTGTTTTTTTTTAAAAAAAAAATCATTATCTTTTTAATTACTTGACACTTACTTTAACATTTCTTGTCGGCGCTACTCATCCTAAATGCCTTGTTGAATTTCGACGAAACTTGGCAGGAAGCATCAGTAAGATGTCTAGTTGTGCATTTCACGCTTTTGTTCCAGTTCGCTGATTTTTGACGGGAGTTATGGCCCTTTGACATTTTTATTTTAAATTTCTTGTAGGCGCTACTCCTCTTAAATGGCTTGTTGGATTTCTACAAAATTTGGCAGGAAGCCTCAGTATGATGTCTAGTTGTGCAAAGCGCGGTATATCAATGAAATCTTGGACAATTTTGAAAACCAGCTAGATCTTGTTAGTAATAACAGAGTTATGGCCCTTGATTTGTTGAAAAATGCTATATTGTATTTTCCTTTGTTAAATCTATAGGAGAAGAGAGCTATATCTATCTAAATCTATAAGAGCTGTTTTAGCCAGTAGAGCGTCCACAGGCCCTCTTGGGCCTCTTGTTTCCTTTTGCAACCAATTTCGCCAAATGAAAAAAGTTGGAGCCAAATTCGAGACATTGGAGCCATAATTGGCTCAAAGATAGCATATATATATAATATTTTCGAAATTATTTGTATGTATTTTTAAATGAAGTATGGCCCATGAATAAAGCAGTTAGTAATAATTATAATCATAAAATTATATTTTAAAATATTTTATTCAATTTTTTACATAAAACTAAAACTTATTAATCTGGAAATGTTTCAGTTTCGAAATAAACACTGTACATTTATACAAGTACAAAGTCTTATCTAGAATTATACTGATCACTGGTTTATTTTATCCAGTCAGTTATAATTAAAGCCTAATATATATGCTTGACACCAAATGTGTGTATTTCACACCTCATCATGGACAAGTGTTGCCATCTGGACTTGGAAATAAGAGGTGCTAATTTCGGCAGAGTTATTAGGCGATTATACAGGGGGAAATTAAGGGGTATGACGAGATTGGAAAGTTATACACAACATTCATGACTGACATTGGATATTTTTTTCACCAATTATATTCGCCAAAGTTATTTTTTTATCGCCACTTTTATTAATTTGTCGCATTTGGCTCCATTTGCGAATCCCAGAGGAGGCCCTGATTTTATAAAAATATCAGGGCATAATTATTACAGGGAAGGAAAGGAAAGGTGTATCTAATAGGACAGTATTTGTTTATCATGTTTATAACACTCCCATTATTACATTTCTGTTTGATTGCTTGTTTGTTTGAATGGACCAGTGTTTTACGTCATTTTTAGCACACGTGTGTTCCTGTTGAATGATTTTTGGTGGAGTTATGGCCCTTTAAAGGTTTTAAATACACAAGCTTTGTGCCGACTACTTCTCTTGATCCCCCGATAAGAGCTGTTTTAGCCAGTAGAGCGGCCACAGGCCCTCTTAGGCCTTTTGTTTTATTATAAACTGCATATTAAATTCTTACTTAGTGGTGGAGAAAAAAAAGAATCCAATTCTAATAATATATAAATTACATGTAGTGTCAAAATGCTGGAAACTGGAGCCCGATTAAGATTTTTAGTCTTTGGTTTATAGTGATCTAAATCAAAGATCCAGTCCAGAAGACTCCTTAAATTAATATTTAATAAGTCCATATTTAATAAGTCCATCAAATAGTGTATAATTACTTAATATTGCAGAGAAGAGAAAAAAAACAAGGAAAAAACACTTAGAGACTTGAACTCGGATCTTCTGCATAGAAGTCGAGAGCTCTAACCATTAGACCACGGCATCAAATGCGTGACGGTATAATTAAATAATGTATATTGTAAGGCATTAGTCTGATATCTCCTGATACTCACGCAAGACCTGAATACTGAGAATAGTATAAAATATGTCAGTAGTGCTTATTAAACTGCAAAGTCAATTGAAATTGTCCTATTTAGTCGTATTTATCGATAATTGGTCACTGGCGAGACAGTTAGTCAGTACTGATTTATCCTCATCGATTGTGAAAATTAACGAAAAGTGCCGATGGCATTGATCGTACATAGTCGGCCAATTTCGTCATTCTTCTGTGATACCGAGATGCTGCGAATGGCACCGGACAAGGGACATCTCTGAGGAGAAGTAGCTACTGGTTTCCCGTTACGTATGCTTGACTCCAGTATAGTTAGCAGAAATCAGAAACCAAAGGGATAATTTTATTCAAACTCATAGTATGTGGACAAAAGTTGATACCGTTAAGGGGATTTTCATCCCTGAATAAATCATTTGTTTGGTATAATAAAATAAATATCACATCCTCTTGAGGGTGCCAGTGGATATTATCAACCAACCCTCGAGATTGATAATGTCGACCTGGGCTATCGGCTCGGTCAACATTACATTCTCGGGTCGATAATATCCACTGGCACCCTGAAGAGGATATGATATTTACATAGTATTCCCACTGGGAGCTCGACTTGTAAGTGCAGAAGTGTTGATTCTTACGGATGGCGGGAGGTGTACAGTACTGGTATAATTATTAACCTGACGTGTGTTGAAAATGACGTAAAACACCAAACAAGCAAACAAACAAACTGTCAAGACTTTACCAGGCCCCTTCTGTGGATACTATACATTTCCTGTTCGACTTTCCTATCTATTTATTTTTTTACACAAAACATGATAGGAGAGCATTAGTCTGAACTGTTGAGATTTGTCACCAGATTGCCACGGGGAGTGACAGACCACCGTTATTGGCAATTATTTTCAAATAAATCCTCAGTAATAGGAAATGATCAATACTTCAGGAGTGTGAATGGAGCTGTAAGCAAAATGTCCAATAAAATCATACAAAATATATATATGCATTTCCTCTAAAGGCCAGAAAAACATGTTTAGTACATTTCCCCTAATAAGAGTGTTACCCTCCCCACTCCTCTCCACCACCACCCCACTTTTAAAAAAATAAATATATATTTAAAAAAAAAATCCTTCAAAATTCAAAACATTTAGCTCTACTGATCATAGATCAGCAAGTACTTCTTGAAAGCTATAAGTGATATTGATATGGGACTTTTTCTAAAATGATCAGCATGACATGATGTTGGTCCTTGTCGAAAATCGTTTTGATTTGACGTTAAACATGGCTGCCAGTGGCCATCTTTGTTTAGATGGAGTTATATAGTAAAAACTTGTAGTGACTACTCCTCTGAAACTACTTGACGGATTTTCATGAAACTTCACACGAATGTTGCTCTTGATGTGTAATTGATCCTAGCAAAATCTACACAGATGGTCTAAAGATGGAGATAAGGTAGCTGCAGCAGCTGTTGTTCACAAACACAGCATAAAGAGCCGCCTGCCTGACAAGGCCTCTATCTTTTCAGCTGAACTTAAGGCAATTGAACTTGCCTTAAATTATATTCAGGAATCTGATGATGACCATTTTGTAATCTTTTCTGATTCACTTTCATCTCTTCAAGCACTGGGTAATATGAAACATGATAACCCAGTTGTGCTTCAACTTTTAGAAATGTACAATTCTCTTATAATTGATAATGTTATTATTTTTCTGCTGGCTTCCAAGCCATGTAGGAATACGTGGTAACGATAGAGCTGATAGTGCTGCTAAAGCAGCATTATATTTACATATATCTAATACCAAATTACCTTATACTGATTTTAAAAGTTGTATTAACACATAAAAAATTATATTTGTAACTCTTGGCAAGCCGCTTGGGATTTGTCAGTCAACAATAAACTCCATTCAATCAAACCGTTACTCGGAGAATGGCACTCTTCTAGTAGACCCATTCGTCGAGAGGAAGTTGTCCTAGCCCGGTGGAGGATAGGGCATACACGTTATACTCATTCATATTTATTACAAGGTGAGCAATTACCAGAATGTATACCCTGCTTTGCACCGTTAACGGTCAAACACATATTGCTGGAATGTGTAGACTTTGATCCTATGCGTCAAAGGTACTACAATGTTAATACTATGACCGAGTTATATAATACTATAGATTTTAGTCTAGTTTTAGATTTCCTGAAGGAAGTCAGACTATATAAATCATATAATATGTTCTTGTTAATATTTACTTCTTTATATACCCGTTTTCGGGCATTTGTTGATTTACATATATAGTTTATATTACTACCATATCATCCCTTACTTGTAAATAGTTTTATCTTTATATATTTACATTAATTTCAGTTTTTGCGCACAATATGACCTATTTATGTGTCGACGTGCCGTAAAACACCATTCATTCATTCATTCATTCCTAGCAAAATGTCAGGTTGGCCGGAAATTCCAGATGGCTACCATGGCTAAAAATGGAATTTTAAAAAACAAGTTTGTATCGACTACTTTTTGAAATCTATACGTGATATTGACATGGGACTTTTTCTAAAATGCTCAGCATGACATGATGTTGATCCTTGATGAAAATTATTTTGATTCAACATTAAGCAAGGCCGCCAGCAGCCATCTTTGTTTACAAGTTATATAGTAAAAACTTGTAGTGACTGCATATACTCCTCTAAAACTATTTGACAGATTTTCATGAAACTTCACAGGAATGTTGCACTTGATGTCTTGTTGATCCTAGAAAAATTTCAGATCAGCCAGAAATTCAAGATGGCCACCATGGCTAAAAATAGATTTTTAAAAAAATAAATTTGTAGTGACTACTTCTTGAAAACTATAAGCGATATTGATATGGGACGTTTTCTAAAATGATCAGTATGATATGATGTTTTTCCTTGTTGAAAATTATTTTGATTCAACATTAAACATAGCTGCCTGTGGCCATCTTTGTTTACATTGAATTATATAGTAAAAACTTGTAGCGACTACCCCTCTGAAATTACTTGAAAGATGTTCATGAAACTTCACAGGAATGCTGATCTAGCTATCAAAACCTATCAGTAGAGCTTCAAGGCCATTGACCTCTTGTTGATATTAATTTTGTATCCAAAATTACCCACTCCCCACCCCACCCCACCCCCACCCACCCCACACCATAAAAAATGTATAACCCCAATATTTGTTTTCAAATGTTATGTCAGAGTGCCCCTAAGGCTTGTCATTTTGCATAGAGCTATACTATTAGGGAATATAGTCAGATTTTTTCAATAAAAATATACAAGGTGGGCAGCAGGACTCTCCAAGTCTAGAAATTATAGGGTGGCAGTGCAAATTTGTTATTTTGCGGGTTTTTTTATGCCATTTTAACAGCGACACCCTATACGGTTTGGTCAATTGTGCAATTGAGGGTCACCCTCTTAATTCTTCCCTAAAATAGGAGAAAATAGATATACACTGTAAAAAGGTTTAAAATATGGCTCGTCAGTATGGCTCCTTAATTTATGGACTATCATCCGCTGCCGTCCTCCCCTTTTTCCCCTCCCCCACATCCTGATTTCAAATCTAGATATATTTTGGATATATTTATGGATTATACACCAATATTGACATGATGGAATTTGTATTTAGTCTAGGGATAACACCTGAGAATGCTTGGCAGGTTGACAAGAGATGTTTGTGTACTTTTACAGTTATTGCTGCAGGGTATTTATTTTGATATTGTTGAAATATTGACATAATCACAGGTGTAAGAATGTTCCAGTTATTGGTGGGGGCCATATTTTTGACGAAAAAAATTGACAAGCCAAAAAAGGAACAAAATGTATGTTGGGGGTGGGGGGTCGGAGGTCGGGTGGGAGGTGGGTGGGGTGGGTGTAGGGGTGGTGGGGTGGGCAAGCAAAAACCAAAAAAACAGCAATGCTATTCAAGTTAATTTGCATTATTTGCGGGGAGGGGGCGCAAAGCATACTCTGGCCCCACCTCCACCCACTCTGAACATTGGTGGAGGTCTAATTATATGGCTTCCACCTCGCATGTCGGAGGTCGTGGGTTTTATAAAATTGATGCAGTTATCTCCCTTGCCTGACGTTCAGCATTATAAAGGAGACTGTAGTACTAGGACTGGTCGGCCCAGGGTCGATATATCTGTGACTGGGTGAGGTATCCGGTCATGTGTATAGCGTGATATAATGTGACTGGGTGAGGTATCAGGTCATGTGTATAGCGTGATATAATGTGACTGGGTGAGGAGTCAGGTCATGTGTATAGCGTGATATAATGTGACTGGGTGGGGTATCAGGTCATGTGTATAGCGTGATATAATGTGACTGGGTGGGGTATCAGGTCATGTATGTATAGCGTGATATTCTAGAGTAGCAGCAGTACGAAGCTGAGCAAAGATCTCAATGTAATGTTTAGTGTTTTAGTAGTACAGTTAGTTACAGTTCTTGTGTAATGCTTAGTGTTTTAGTAGTACAGTTAGTTACAGTTCTTGTGTAATGCTTAGTGTTTTAGTAGTACAGTTAGTTACAGTTCTTGTGTAATGTTTAGTGTTTTAGTAGTACAGTTAGTTACAGTTCTTGTGTAATGCTTAGTGTTTTAGTAGTACAGTTAGTTACAGTTCTTGTGTAATGTTTAGTGTTTTAGTAGTACAGTTAGTTACAGTTCTTGTGTAATGTTTAGTGTTTTAGTAGTACAGTTAGTTACAGTTCTTATGTAATGTTTAGTGTTTTAGTAGTACAGTTAGTTACAGTTCTTGTGTAATGTTTAGTGTTTTAGTAGTACAGTTAGTTACAGTTCTTGAGCAGTCCTTGAGCAATCCTTTTAAAAAATGACTTTTCTACTTTCAGATTAAAAAATTCGAAAAACTGGAATCAGACGAAGAACGGATAGCCATGGGAAAAGAAATCTACGACCAATATATCATGAAGGAGCTTCTGTCACAGGCACATGTACGTATTACGGTAAACGTGATCAACTGTAACATACATCAATCAATCATTGATTTGACTATGGCTGGTCAGTCATTGATTAATTGAGTTTAGGGGTTGATGCACCATGTTCATTTTAAAGGGCTCTGAAAAACTTGAAAAAAAATGGAAGAATTACCAAAATGCCATGAAAAACAAGATATCTGACCTATTGAAATTTGCATAGGAACATAAATAGAAGCGACATATTGGAACGATGATGTCATCGTGCCTTTTTACCATATATGGCATATTGACAAAATGTCTTTTAAAGCAAAGAAAATCACTGAAAATGAAAAATAATCAGACAATATATACATTTTACATTAATTTTGTATATTTATTTTTAATCAATTTGCAGTGAGTTTCTGAAATTGTCTGATTATTTTTCATTTGCAGTGAGTTTCTTTGCTTTAAAATATATTTTATCAGTATGCCATAGATGGTAAATAGGCGTGATGATGTCATCGTTCCAAGATGGCCACCCCCATTTATGTTCTTTGCAAATTTTCAATATATCATATCTCCTTCACCTTTCATGGCATTTTGATAATTATTTCAGCTTTTTGCAAGTTGTTCAGAGCACTTTTAAATAAATCTTGTTTGAAAATAGTGCATCAACCCTAAAGATTTAATTAAAGATTAGATCATATTGTATTTTAATAGACTGTGCATTTAATTTTGTAATGATTATTTGTTTGAATATCATTAATAGTCACTTAAAGGTTACTTTTAATGCCCTCACCACCAAATGGTGAGGGGGAATATAGCATTAGCCTTGTCCGTCCCAAAAAGTTTGTGTCTGTCTCCTCCTACAATTTTTAACCGATTGTTTCGAAACTTTACAGGTTGCTTACCTATGATGTCAAGATGTGCTTATCAATTTGGCGTCAAAATCCACCTTGTTTTTATACTGGAGTTATGACCCTTTTTTCATCAAATTTTACATTAAAATACCTTGTGTGTCCATCTCCTCCCACAGTTTTCAACTGATTGTTTAAATATGTTATAGGATGCTTACCTATGGTGTCGAATCAGCGACAAAATTGTATTATTACCTGAGTTAAGGCCCTTTTCGTCAAATTTTAAGTTTTTCGCTGATCGTTTTCAGTGGGAGCATTCAAGTCCCATGGACACATTTCTAGTTAGTATTTGTTTAATTGCTTGAATATGATTTATAGCTACTTTATGTCAAATATAATTACTAGCCACTTTATGGTCACTTGTTTGATATCATACATTACTAGTCACTTTATTGTTTATGGATATCGTTACTAGCCACTTTATTGTTACTTTTTGTTTTGAACCTTGTTGCAGGTACATAATTGTGCTTAGTGAGGAAATTTAAAACCAACTTTTTTTTAGTTATTTCATGATTTATACATTTATATCTTTTTTATTGTGACCAGGTTGAAGGAAGCTTAATTGCAAAAATAAAAGGGAATGGGGGAAGATATTACAAAACTTTAAAATAAGTTAATAGATATATTTATATGTATACATGTATATAGGCCATTTTCATATTTAATAAAGCATGTTTTATTACATTTACCATGGGAAATCTTAGTTAAAAAAAGGCACTTCTAATAATTCCTTTATTTTCCAGTGCCTATAATTATCTCCCGTGATAATTTTGTACTTCTCAGTGATTCAGATGTGAAAAGCTTTCAATGACAAATACTAAAATGTCTAGCAAATATTAATGTATAGTGTGATCGATTGTTCAAAGAATAATAATTAAACATTTGATTTAATATCAAGGGAAGGGTCTCACATAAACATTATTTAGGGTTTGGGTTACAATGGTTTTTGTGCTGTATTGTTGTACAGGTTAAAAGAGAATGCATGTAGTATAATTTATAAAGAATGTTTAAATACAAATGTGAATAATTACATAATGAAAAAAATGAAAAAAATGAAAAGAAAAAATGCCTGCTTATAATTTTTCATCTATGATTCCAGGTTATCAAGGAAGGTATTTTACATAAAGGGAAATAACTCATCTCCACCTAAGCTGCTTTTCAGTAGTGTATCAATTTTTAAAATATAATAAGTTCATCTTGCATGGGGATATGTGTCCACCGCTCACTTCAATAGCGTTGTTTCTATTAAAAGCATAATTTTCGTTGCCATTTGGAGACGAGGTGATAAATATCAGGTGATAAATATCGTGGTCAATTGGACCGGGCTGCATAAATCACGGGCATGTCTGCCAACTTCGCAAATTATTCAAATTTTCTGTCTGCTGGTGGACTTGATTTACGGCAAAGCCCTTGTCCATTAGCAGAGAAAGTTTCCACAACAAATCGATAAGAAAATAAAGTGTGATTATGCAAGACGGAAAAAAGTGCTTCGTAAATGATTTTGTCAGAAGAAATAGGATTATTATGCGCAAGATTTAAACGGCGTTATTTTTCTTTTCGGAAAAAAGAGTGGGACTATTCTATATGATTTCTGGACATGTATTTTTATAGAGTGCCTTTATAAAAAATGAAGTTTAAACTTTATTTTGCCTCAGTTACGATACATGCTTCACAGCTTATATAAATCACTCTCAGTGACGCACGTGAAAGCGTTGTTTATAAATTTATGTGGGAGAACAGGGCGAGTGGGGAACTCACGTATACCCAAGCTTCTCATTTACCCTAAACCATATTTCCCCTAATAAAAGCACCCGCTGTGCAAAATGTGAAGAGGGGATGGAGTGGAGGGGGGCTTTTTTTTCTGTTGGGGCATTAGGGGAGATTATATGATTTTTGCATACAAAATATCGAAAATGTATCAAATTTTGAAGATCTTTATTTTGAAAAGGTAGGGTGGAGTGGGCCTGGGGAGGCGCTCTTATCATGGGAAATATGGTAGGCCAAGAACGGTATCAAAAACAGGTTGCTTTTATGAGAAGCAAGAGCTGCGCTTCCTGGACCCAAAACATGAGAAGGAACGAGCCTTACTGATGTTCTGACTCAGTTTACAAGAATATATATATTGGATTATTTCTTATGTACTAATACAATACAATGCAATACAGCAGAAGAAAACAAAATTGAAAAGACTCATTAGTTTTTAAATAAAGTTTAAATGCAGAGCTTATACATTAAAATTCAGCTCAGTTTGATTATATTTGCAGAAAAGACAAAACCCCGATTTGGTAATAGTTAACTTTTAAATTTGTCTTTTCAAAGGTTTAAGAGCAATATGTTGTATCTTTATATCGAAAAAAGAAAAAGAAAAAAAGGAAGATGAAGCAACATTGTTGCTCTTAAGCCTCTAATTATATATAATCTTGCATATCATTATATATTTCATTACCTTTTGAGCTCAGGTGAGCATCTGCTTGACTGAGCTTTGTGATCTGTCTTTGTCCGTCACTGTCAATCCTCGTCATCGGTTGACTTTAACTTCCTGTAAAATCCAAAATGGCCGTCATATGTATGGCTAAGAGTAGGGAAGAAAATCAGAGTATATGGTCACTGACTCCTCAAGAACCATGCTACGTGGGCCTCTTGTAAAATATTTTGCAGATGAAGGTGAGCGAATCATTGCCCTGGATCTGTAGTTTATGATACAACATAAATTATGTATTCTTCTTGTAAAGGGAGGGCTGCCTTTTGCTCGCCATGTACTCCTAAGTATATTATGCCTTTGCATTCCATGTAGCCCTTATTACATTATGCCTTTTGCATCCATGCTCCCCTAAAGGGTCCATGTATTCGTCTTTCTGAACTCCTAAATTGTGAACAGTCTGTCGAGACCCGAGTCTTGCCTTTGTCTCACTTTTTAACCCTTAACCCGCTACGTTTGTATAATGGACTGTTCTTTCTTTCAATAAAAACCATTCCAGTTATGTGACAAAGGGGTGTTTCTGGAAAAATGACTCGCAGGCTGATCTGGGTTTAGGATGAACACAAAGGCTATTATAGTCGCGCTTAGCGGGTTAAGGGTTAAATTGTAATTTACCCATGAACAAATGTTTACCGAGAACGAAAAAAGTGAATGAATCGGCATGGTCGGTTAGGCCAGATAAAATTATATGTGTGGTTCCTGTCTCATAAAAATGTAATAAAATAATTAGGGTAGGTATGTAGGTAGGGAAAATATTTTATTTCTAAAAATATTTTATTTTATATTTTGTCTTTTTTGTTCTTCAACTCAATACCTTTAAAACCTAATAAACTAACTGAAATATATATTTGTTGACATCTGGTACAGGACAGATAGAAAACAATTTAATTTGTAAAAAACAGAACAAAAAAAAACTACAACTTTTTTTGGCATAAAATATTTGGGGTCGGCGCTTAAAAATGGGGTCGGTCGGGAAACCGAAACCACACATATGGTTTAATTGGCCTTATTATAATATTCTTTAGGCAATTATTCTCATTTCAGTTTTCAGTCATGAACAATTAGTGGTTACAAAACAAAAACACAAAAAGTGTTATTTTAAAACATTTCTGAATGTAGTCGTTTGTTACAAATTTACAAAATTTCATTCTTTTGCCTGTAGTTACCATAAATAATTATACGGTAATATTGTATCAACTTCATTGTTTCCGTTAAACTTTATTTACAGAGATACGAAAGAAATCAGAATCGCCATAGCAGCAATATTCCACTCTTGTTTGTCTAGTCTCTACGATTCTGTCATGTTTCCGTTTGTTCTTGTAACAATTGTTAAAACAAATGTTTGCACGGGGAAGATAGCAATTGTGTTATTATCGATGACTTAATCTCGCATTCCTGAAAATGACACTTGGGGATCAAGGCATCCATTGATCATGGCCGGCGACGGAAATCCCTCGGTATTGATCATGGCATGCGCTTGTGTTTACACTTCTGTGCATATTTTTGCGAGATATTAGCGATACTCACAAAATACAACGTTTGTATTAGCTGAATGAAAGAAATGCTGTTTAACAGACCGTCAGCACTTGTTACGTAATGTCTTACGTGCCATCTAGAGAGGGGAAGGATACATAGGAATCCAGGAAACGTGCCCTGGGCTATCTCAAATAGATTCCTGCAGGTTGCGTAAATGTATGGGCCTATCAAATTAAGTATGAATGTAAGAGGAATGTAACGGGAATGGTACATAGGAATCCAGGGACCAAGCCATGCCTTGGGCTACTCAAATATATTCCTGTGGGTTGGATGAACGTAAGAGCCTATCAAACTTTAGTGTGGTTGGAGGTATTGACACTCCATTTATTTTTTAGTTGATTTATAATTATTGGTGAAATTTAAGACTTGAAGAACACGCCCCAGATTTGACTAAGAATGTGACAAAATTAATGATTATCACATTAATTGTTTTTTCACCCCGGCAATTTTTATTTTTTTGAAAGATTTTTTTTTTATATAAAAATTCGCTTGTCGCCTATTTTCCGAACAGCTTTCCGCGTTTTACTGTTGTTCCGAGAGCCACATTTTAAACCTGTCCACAGAAACCCGGAAATGTAATAACCGGTGTTAAGGTACACAATTTCTTCTTGGAACGACCTGAAATTAGCAATTAAATGGGAAAAATGGTGTTTGTTATCATTAAAGCGGTAAAGGGTGTTGCAATTATCAAAGACTGGTTTGGTTGTAATATTGGGAGGATATTTTATTGTTACTAGAGGTTTATAACGATGTGGAAAATTAGATAAACAATCTCCCATTGCAGCCGATGTCACCACACAGCACATCTTCAGGGATGAAGACGTGTTGAAACTTAATACATCCACAACTCACCCTGCTTGCAATTTGTGTTTATCTTGTAAAAATAGTTTGTACCAAAGAGAGGTCATGTCACAAACAGTTAAATGTTCTGTGGTTTAAAAAAAGCTAATAGCCTAGTATGACCCAGAGATATGAAAAATTTTGTTAATTTTAATATTCGTCTATTATACTTACGACAACATTACAATTGCAATATACTCAACTTGCCTTAATCCACGAACGGAAAAAACTTCCCCAAATACCCTTCCCGGGACTCCCGGCACCAAGGGCGCCGCCAAATACACCCGTACACGCAAGAGTCACACAGAGTTACCTCCTCTTTCCGCAAATAAGTCCTAAATTTAAGGAGGGGTGGGTAGTTAATGTTGTCGTAAGTATAATAGACGAATATTAAAATTAACAAAATTTTTCATATTGGTCTATAGATAGCTTACGACAACATTACAATTGCGACTTTAACACAATGAGCTGGGGTGGTACAATGTAACCTGTTATGAGTGCCCGAATATGTAAAGGGGATTTGAACAACTCTGAACAACAAGTAACAAAGCACGATCAAACCTGCTCTAATTACAAGAAATTAAAGCAGACGAGAGCATGAACCCAAGCAACTTACACTCACCATAGCGTAATCTGGGATCCTGACTGGCTATACAGCCAGTAGGTGGAGCCTCTAAAACTTCTTAGATGGGCAGATGAACGTTACAAGGTGAATATGGCATCCTCATAAGTCCTTCAATTCGGTCAAGGACAATAAGTCCACCACCATCTAAAATCATAATCGGCAATTTCAAGCTAATCTATGGAACAGAAATTTCTAGTATTACATAGATCATCTAAATAAGTATAGACCCCTTGATTCAATACTTAAGATAACAGCTTCATAACTGAGCTGTAAATGTAACTATGAACACAAGATAACTGTGTGAAAAATAGATAACTATAAACAGTCCAATATGTATAAACCAAACACATTTGGAACATAGTGGTATGAAGTGCTTACAAACCAAGATAAGTAAAATATAAATCAAAACTGCAACTGATTTGTATGCCTAAAGTTACAGACTTGAGCAAGGCCAAGTCAGCTAACTGAGCTAACTGGTAGAGCAGCACAACCCCATGACTGACTGGGTAGTAAGAACTGGAACCAGTGAAAAATAATTAAGATAGAATCTAACAAATAATTTGTGAGTTTTAAGAAATTTAAAGACTCTGACTTGAGCAGCCTTATTGGAATTGAATTAGGTATATACCCAGACAAAACCAAACAGATTGTTATTGGAATATCTCTAGAAGGAGTTTACGAAATCTAAGCTCAAAGTGGGGAACAAGAAAAACCCACTCCGACTACGGTGGAAGTGTAAACAAACACTGCGTTACACTTATTCTGACCAGCTAAACCTCTGTGACCTAAGAGTAACCCAGTGAAGGACCTCCTAGAGGTACAATTATGTGAGCAACTATTACAGAAACTGAAGTCTGAAGATGTAGTTTGAATCGACAAACGTGAGGTTGCATACTGATTTGGAATGAATCCTAGTAGCAGAGGTAGACTGTAAATCCTGATAACCCCACTTAGGGGTTGGTGTTACCGCAGTGGTGAAGAATCAAGATGGACAGAAGTGCTTAGAAAAAAGGGAGAGCCTATTAAAATAATAATAACAGAATTTAATTATTTAGGGTGACACACCTAGTTAGTGAAAAGAAACTTCCGTGTGGCCCATAAGAACCAACTTTTAGGTTTACTAAGGCCAAACTGAGAGATCCTTAAACATGCATTTAGGGCAGCTCTACGAAACTTCTAGACCACGGCAGAATGTCCCCTTGAATGTGGCTGTGTGCGGGCATGCACCCCCCCCCTTGTTCTGACCAAGGCAGAATGTCACCTTGAATGTGGCTGTGCACACGCATGCACCCCCAATTTTGTGTTCAAGTAAAAGATCTAGTCGAAAAGAAACCGTGTTTTCATACGAATGTGGCATATAGAATCAATAAATAAAATAGATGCCAGAAGTATCTCAAACTGCCTGAGGGAAAGACTTCAAAAAGAGAAGTCCGGCTCTTATGGCATAATTAATGTACGGATTAGAAGCCGGGCCTAACAATAGTATAGCCTACATAATGTTAGGACTTACTCATACTGATAGACCTACTCTCTAAACTGATAGAAAACAAGGAGAAAGTATCCTGGTTCTAGCAATACTAAACAGGGGGGTATGAACAACAAATACACCAACTATCATCAGTACTCTTAGGGCTAATGGAGAACGAACCCTGGCACTACAGTCCATTAACTGTATGACTGTATGGAGACGTGGGAGGGGTAAGGAATCTAGAATCTGGACAATTACCTTAGCTGCAAGAAGGGAGTGTAATGTCCTGCAACAGCATCTAATAAGCTACACAAGGAACGCAACCCCAGAGGTAAGAGATGAATGACGAAGAACTCCATCCGACAAGGCTTAGTCAGAGGAACCGCGAACAAAACCCACGTAGGGTTGAGGATAGCAGCTTTGAAGCCGATTACTCCGAACTACTGAAACTGCTTGGAGATCTAAGCGGTACAGAAGGAGATCGTAATCGACCCTAGGGTAATCCCAAAAACCCGCAGGTGTATAAGTGAGGAAACACGCATAATTCACTCGTGCTAAGGCTCTGGTGAAAATAAGTTTCTTTCTCAGAAGAAATTTCCTATATTCACGACAAACCAAAAATAATTCTATTAATAATTTATTATGTACTCTCACCTTGATACTTAAGAAGCAAAACATAATGTGCTAACACAGAGATGACAAAATGTCAACAGCGGCATTACGTCATTGTCGATATTTCACAAGAAACACAAATAATGAGATATAAGGTATATCATAATATCCACAATAAAACAAGATGCCAGTTGTCTTAGTGGCTGGTATGGGACACGAAAACCGGACTCCTCCCTTACAGGGCGAAAGCTCTACCAACTGAGCTAACCGGGACACCATTATAAAACAGAGGTGAGTGGTAGTGATTTCAAGTAAGAGACTAACCACTCAGCCACGGGAGTCCCCCATATCAACTTACAAGCAAAAGGAAGACTCAGCCAGCAACTGCATGTGCAATTGTATAAAACAGCATCTGCCACTGTAAATAATTAATATAATTAATATAACCTACCTCAAAAAAGGTGGTGATATACATAGATATCTTTAACTTTTCAAGTAAGAGGCCCACAGAGCAAAGTAGCCGGGTATTTGATAGTTACTAGTATACAATATTAGTAAAAGTATTCATATTAGCCGGGTAGAAAGTCTAAGTAGCAGGGCGAATTACCTGCCTACCTCTTAATGACACCCCTTGATATAAATACTACCGGCGCTAAATAAAATAAATGCTCATATACCTGCAAGTCTGATGAGCATAACCCATAGACCCGCAAAAATCATCTACTAAACCGTAACCAGGCCAGGAAACAGTTGCGGAGTTACTTGTCCTACATAAATATATGAACAGCAACATGGATAAATATAAACATGGATAAATATAAGAGAATTATATCTGAATTCTATTAGTCCTGCCACAAACAGTACTCAACAAGGCGATAGTATAAGTTGAATTAGGTGTCCTGATAAAGGAAAACAATATACATAAAGAAATAACCTGATTTACTTCTTTAAGACTGTGGCTACAATTAACGCTGAAATCTATGAACGCTATGGCGAAGGTCATGAATACTTACCATAATCATTAGACCATGACGCAGAAGCCGTAGTCACTAAAATCATCCTTGATGTAGGTCAATTCTTGCGACGGACCTCGACAGTAGGTACCGACTTCTAACGAGGTTACCTGCAAAACTAGTTCTGTAGTTAAGTCCATAAGGACAGAAAAGAACAAAAGTAATTCACTAAGAATCTTTAGTTAAAGACAGGTATCACACTCCTGTAGTGGGTATTAGTAAAACCACGAGAGGAGAATACTTTAAATTTAAATACTCTTAACGATTTTTAGTAAACGCAGAGTTATTCAAAAGATACGAAAGCATTCAATAAGGTTCTAAAATCGAGAACATAGGTAGACAATGCTTAAGAAGTGTTTACAAATGTTACAACAACTTGGAAAATAGGGTGATTCTGTTCGACAAAAGAATAAGTTTCTATTTGAGGTTGGAATACCTCCAGGCAGGCTATTAAATCAGAATCTTTTGATAATTTACCTTCTCTGATTGTAGATTTTCTGTCTAACCAGACGGCTACTAGATAACTTCACTCTTGGAATGGTTATCATTTCCTTCAGCCTGATAGAGGGCCCTGTCAGTAGGAAGGTATGACTTCCGTAAAAAAGGCCTATCCCATTCGAGAGCACCATCTAGGAAAGTATGATTTCCTAAAGAGGTCTCTGTCCTATTGTTGGTAAGTGTTTCTGACATAACACTGAAAAGGAAGAACAAGGAAAGTGTCCCTTACACATTTTACTTGTATGTTAAAAGTATGTGTCAGAAGTGGGATCTGAACCCACGCCTACAGTCGTGGACCAGAACACTAGCTTGTGAAGGTATTACCTTGAGTCTGGCACCTTAGACCACTCGGTCATCCTGACAGCTAATCCATATATTTGTCTAAATTGCTATCATATGATTTGATTTCCTGTTAGTTCATTGTCATGTTCACATTGTTATGAATATTACAATACAATATTCTATTCTATTCAATCTGTGATAATACAACACGTAAGAAAATATAATAACAGATAAATGTGACCCATGACAGAAATTTCCCCTTACATGCGAGTACCAACACAGAAACCCAAGTCCTCTTCCCATACCAGAGAAAGAAGTCGTATTTAGCTTTCCTCAAGACTACTAGTCTGGTTTTATAATAGTAGAGACCTTCAGAAGAAACTACATGCTTAGTTAGGTAGCTCTAACCATAACACCGGTATTGAATACAGTAAGAATACCCTTCCGGCCATGGGCCGTGCTTGAAAAGCATAAAAATCATCTGGGAAGAATTACCTGAGCTGTCTCTAGACAGGTGACGGTTGCTCCTAGACCGCCCTCTGTGTGTTGACTCTCTGAAAGGTGACCTGGAGGAGTGAATTGTTCTGAGGACCTTCAGATTACCCATGAGGCAGAGAGTTTGGAGTCGGCGTGACCCCCGCACTACCTGGTGGCTTGGAGCAGGAGTGGGTGGGGTACGGGACTTTCTTTAGTGAGCGCGAGATAGTCGATAGTCATAGAGTGAGCTAAGCGGCTATTGAGCTCCGAAGGACGAGTAGCCTTCATTTAGGTGGTCTCCACTGCTTTCACCTGGAGCAGGACCCGTCTATATTACATGTATGTGAGTTCGGATTGCCTGGATTGGGAGCCTTCACCTCAGAAGTATGATGAGCCTTCGTTTTGGTTGGCATTCCCCATCCCAGGAAGTATCTGGCAAAACAACCTTTAACTAGGAAGGGCTAGATACTAAGTCACGTCTTTGGAAGGGTAGCTCTGAGACACAGAAGGGCCAAGGGCCTTTTTCTGCGGGCCAGCTCTAGCCAACCAGTGACTGAAAACACATACATTGCTGTTACTGAAATATAGAGAATAACAGCAGAAGGTGGTTTAAATGCACCAACTGTAATTATATAACAAACAAAACAAAAAACCAACAATTTATGGCTGTTAACTTCTATTAGAAGATGGGTATGGGAACGCTTATGCCTGGGTTGGGAGACATCACCGTCAGGAGGACGAACCTCCGTTTGGGCGATATGGGAACGCTTATGCCTGGGTTGGGAGACATCACCGTCAGGAGGACGAACCTCCGTTTGGGCGACCTTTCCAATGCCAGGTAGTATCTCGCCTGATACTAACTGCTTGGTTGGGATGCCCAGTAAGAGAGGAGGAACCGTATTCTTACTAGAGCATGAATCCCCAACCAGCAGTAGCGTATTCGCATCCGACATTGCACACTAAAATAAAGAATGAGAATGGCAGAAAACGTGCTATAAACACGAACTGCTATAATTTTTATTTAAAACTATTTACTGGCGTGTTGACACGAGTAGGAAAGGTAAAATAAATATACTGCCGAAGCAAGTACTGCCTACGTTCAGGTGTCAATTTCCAAACTCCTAATAGAAGCTAACAGCCATAATTCCGATAGAATTTACAAAGGTTGGTAAACCGGAAGTAGATCGCATGTGTTTTTGTTTACGAAATGCGGTCTAAAATAACGGCGTAAAGATAGAAATATAGGTGTAAGAAACACAAAGTACGGTTATAAACTCGTAAGAAAATAACATATGGGAAGTAAAATTAAAGTTATAAAACATTAAAACCGTTTGTTACGTGGAAAAAGAACAAATATTTTGATACCGTCGATTTATCATCCTCTCGAAGGAAGCCACGACGGAAAGAGGAGGTAACTCTGTGTGACTCTTGCGTGTACGGGTGTATTTGGCGGCGCCCTTGGTGCCGGGAGTCCCGGGAAGGGTATTTGGGGAAGTTTTTTCCGTTCGTGGATTAAGGCAAGTTGAGTATATTGCAATTGTAATGTTGTCGTAAGCTATCTATAGACCAATCTAAGAAGTAGTGGTTTATTATGTCTCTGTCTATACTATCCTCTGTTGCAGTTTAACTATTTTTTATTATTTATACAAGAAATATTTCTTAACATCTGAAAATGTTTAAATTCTTAAATTAATATGTGGCTGAAAGTATGAAACGCTATTAAAAATGTGTTTGAATTTTGGAAGTACTCTGTAGTAATTTTGTGGTACTATTTTTGCCTTGTGCCGAGGCAATATTCCAATTATCATATAAAAATAAAAAATAAATCACCCCCACACCCTGCCCCTATTTTGAAATAAATTTGGATGATAAACTAGCAATTAATTTATTATGACCTTGCTATAACTACAGCCTATGCATGGCATGATGTCAGAATCGATGGCAATATATTCATCCTGTTAAAGAGTTTTCCAGTGGCATTTGATTTCAGAATGTCACATTCCATTAAATATTAAAGTAAGCATGGGGTCTTGTCAAATGTCAAATTTCATATAATATTAGATGAAAAGTATACATCTATTGCATGGAGAGTAAAGACTGTTAGGATAGTTGAAATGAATGGGTTTTAATGTGCACCAACACATGAAAGGTTATATGGTGCCTAACAGTAATGAACGTGCCAGGCTCATCCTCCATTTGCATCAAGATAAAATATGGAGAATGGGCCTGGAACCTTCTAACCTGCAGTCAACTGCAGAGCTGCTGCAAGTGTTATAGTAGACACTCCAGTTACGCTGGAGCCACGTTTCTAAGTTTGCATAGGCGGTGTCATGATAAAGACCTTGAATGAGCATGATAAAAATGACAAAATTAATATAAATGCGAGGGTGGGGGTGTGGGTCCTACCCATCTGCAAGTGACAGTGTGTTTGTGAGATTGCAGTGGTTGTATTCTATCCCGGCAACCACACGGGTACGATCGATAACACGAAGCATCATTGCCTGAGGCCGTAGGGACAAAATTAGTATGGATATTTGAGTTGGTACTCAATATGGCGAAAAGGAAGACAAAACTTTGACAAGCTTTAAATATTTTAAATTTATATGTTTTAAAAAGTTGGTTAAACTACACTAAATTTCAAAGAAAATATGCATTTTTTGTCAGTAAGCATTGTTTTCGGATCTCGTTGCATTCAAGGACTTGCCACACTGGGCAAGTGGTTTGCATTCCAGAGGTCCTGGGTAGATTCCTGGTGAGGTCAAGTCCTGGACATTTTAAATGCGCTACAGCAGTACCTTTCTCAGGCTAATTGAGTACTGTGCGACTATGCTATCCTATAGAGGGGATGTAAAGCCATTGTTCTCGCGTGTGTATAGTGAGAGCCATTTGCAAGCCAAAGATCTCTCCGAACTTTTGTGTTCACAACCGTAAACTTTCCCCGGAAATTGGGCTGCTCATTATGCTGGAAAGAATGGAGCAGTATATATCAGTGCTTTTTTCATCATTTTGGGAACATAACCAATACTCTTAAAATTGGAATTTTAGCGCGATTTTTCATAAAATTGGGAAACAAAACAGTCGGACATTTATTTCATAATTGTGTTTACAGTACAACAAGATCAACAGAGGCATTTAAAAGCATTTCAATTGAATACTTGTCACAGTTTTACTAATTTCAGTGTTCTTTGCTTTTCTTCTTTCAACTGGGGATTTTCTTCTCAAAATTGGGAAAAAAAGGATATCATATGACCCGATAATGGTTATAAAAACAGCCAAAAAAAAGCCCTGTATAATATGCATTGATAAATAAAATTACTCAATAAAATATAAGAAAAGCTAAAAATTACTGTTTTCATCCTAAAACTCTTCTTGCTGTTGAATAAATTTAGCTAGGTGAGAATCCAGGCCTTTATGTTACTCTTTATTTTTTTGTAACACAATTTAATTCTGGAAAGGAATGTAAAAACTTCAAAAATTTGGGGATTGTCTTGAATAATTCCATATTTCATTTGAAACAATTAATCGAGAGATTGCGTGTTGTCAGAAGGAAATTGTGTTTATGCCATTGAGATAGCAAAGTCTGAGACAGGTCGCATGCTGCCTCATACAGAAGTCACATATTGATCCCTAGTTCTCAAGAATCTTTTTTAGACCGACATGTCGTGATGCTTTTCTGGATTTATTTCGGTCCGTTTTGTAAGTGGAGGAGGTAACTAGTGAAAACTTGCTTTTTATACATTTTAATGTTGATGAAAATATTTGAATTAAATGTTGTTTAACGGCTCATCAACACAGTGTAGGTTATTTAGAGCCGCCCCAAAGAGAGGGGAAGGATACATAGGAATCCGGGAACCGTGCCCTACTCTTATTATCAAATAGATTCCTATGGTTCTTTAACATGCTCGGAGGATAGACCGATACACGGGACCGCCCGGTTTACATCCCCATCCGACGGACGAGGCTAAGGGAAAGTGTCTTGCCCAAGAACACACTGACGAAACTCAGTGGCACCACGGAGGATTGAACCTGGGGCCTCCGGTTACAAATCTACCGACTGCGCCACGCCAGCCCTCGAAAATATTTGAAAGGAGTGATGATGATGATGATAATAATGCTGATGGTGATGATGCTGGTGGTGATGATGACGTGATGACGACGACGACGAAATTATGATGATGATGATGATTATAATTTTGATGGTTATGATGGTAGTGTTGTAGATGATGATGGTGATGATGATGATGATGATGATGATGATGATGATGATGATGATGATGATGATAATGACAATGGTGATGGATGACATTGATGATGATGGTAATTTTGATGGTTATGATGGTAGTGGTGTAGATGATGATGATGATGATGATGGTGATGATGATTATGGTGATTTTAATGTAATTTTGATATTGATGATGTCCCCCTGATGATGCCCGGTGATGGTGGCAGTGGCATCGAAGACCATGATGGCAATGAGGATGACAATGAGCATGACCGCAACAATGGTGACGACAGAAATGACTCAGATGTTGATAATAAAGCTGTAAAAGAACAATTCAATGTGAATGTTTGTTTCTTTGTTTGTATGGTGTTTTACGTCAATTTCAACACATAAGTATATATGACGGTCGATTTTATGTGGTGGAGGCAGACCACCTACTTTTCATGGGTATGACCAGTACTGTACACCTCCCGCCATTCATAAGAATTGACACTTCCTCACTTACAAGTAGAGCTCCTAATTTGAGCTTTTTGAAAATTGCAAACACTATCCATCCAGATTGTTCGTTGAAACGCTGTCAATTTGGTCAATGCGGAAATTTCAATGAAGTCTAAATCATCAACATGAAATTTTCTGAATGATGTATTTTTTAAGACTTCAGATGTAACTGCACAAAAAAGGTCTCAGTGTTGTTGTTTTAATTAAAAAAGTTGGCAAAATAGAGAAAAAATGTTATCTGTCTTTCTCTCATCTCCGTGCGTTTTCCATGGAGATGCATCTTCTGTGAGAGGCCCGGAGGGAATTCGAATAGTGAAATTAAAGCTAGTTTGTCTTCCTTGTTCTTTGCATATAAAAGAGCCACTTGATTTTCCTCCTGCATTTATATAATCTACTTGAGAAGTTTCATTTTCCTCCTGCGTGTATCTAAGCCACTTGAGTAATTTCAGTTTCCTCCTGCGTGTGTTTAAGCCACTTGAGTAATTTCATTTTCCTCCTGCGTGTATATAAACCACGAGTAATTTCAGTTTCCTTCTGCGTGTATTTAAGCCACTTGAGTAAATTTCATTTTCCTCCTGCATATAAACCACTTGAGTAATTTCATTTTCCTCCTGCGTGAATTTAAATATCTTCTGTAATTTCACTTACCAGCTGCACATATATTAAATGACTCGGAATAATTTCATTTACCTCCTGCATATACATAAACACTTGAGTAAAACAGAGACTTAATAATATTTCTTACAAAACTACTGCTGTGAGATCCAACAACAGCAACACAACAAAAAACAACAAAAAAATACAAAAGTACTGCTGTGAGATCCTAAGGGGAGGTAATATTTAAATTAAAGCCGGATTGTCTTTTCTTGATTAATCCCTACACTTTTCCTTGAAAACTTTGGAACTAATATGTAATCCATTTCCCTGCAACAGAAGGATGCAAATTATCTGTAATTTTCAGTGAATTTCCTAAATCAGGGGTAAAACTCTCATGTAAAACTGACAGTGATTGGTGAATTGTTGAACTCAACATGAATGCCCGCAGTTTGCAAGATGAAGTTTCCAAAGTGGATCAATATGTCCAACTGCTGGCAGACTTGACTCATTTGGTAATTGTGTACAAGAATTACTTTTTAGGGAACCGTCGTGTAGGTGGTATGTAATCAGACCGGAAAAAATACACATAAATATTTAGGCGAGATACTAGTAATGCGCTTATAAACCAATCTATGTACATACCCCCAACTGAGTCCTACTTATAAACCAATCTATGTACATACCCCCAACTGAGTCCTACTTATAAACCAATCTATGTACATACCCCCAACTGAGTCCTACTTATAAACCAATCTATGTACATACCCCCAACCCAAGTCCTACTTATAAACTAATCTATGTACATACCCCCAACCCAAGTCCTACTTATAAACCAATCTATGTACATACCCCCAACTGAGTCCTACTAATAAACCAATATATGTACATACCCCCAACTGAGTCCTACTTACAAACCAATCTATGTACATATCCCCAACTGAGTCCTACTTATAAACCAATCTATGTACATACCCCAAACTGAGTCCTATTACAAATATAATGATAGCCTGTACATTTAACCGTCCGTCGGATGGGGACCTAAACGGGGCGGTCCCGTGTATCGGTCTATCCTCTGAGCACGTTAAAGAACCATAGGAATCTATTCGATAATAAGAGTAGGGCAGGTTCCCGGATTCCTATGTATCCTTCCCCTCTGTCTGGGGCGGCTCTAAATAACCTTTACTGTGTTGATGAGCCGTTAAACAACATTCAATTCAGTTCAATGTACATTTAAAATCACAGAAGTTACATTGGCGTGTCCTTCAGTATATAGCCTCGTCTGTCAGATCAGACCATTAACTGAATGTTTCGGAGTCTTATCATTCTCGGAGGGTGTTGAACTTCAACCATAGGAATCTATTTGATAGTAAGAGTGAGGGCGGTGTTCCTGGATTCCTACGTATCATTCCCTTCTTTCTTCTTGGGGTGGCTGGAAATAACCTAAACCTAAATATTGTGTTGATTGTGAGAGGTTAAACAAATATTCAATGAAATCACAGACTAAATTCCAAAATATACCAATAGCAGCTAGATGTAAAAAAAAGAGAGAATTGCAATAAGAAAAAACACCCATCATCCAATGAGGCATAAAATGAATCACATATTTCGATATGAAAACTGACAATTTAGATTCTTTTACTGTGATGCGAGCAAGAAACAAAATCTTAAAGGGACACATGGCAATCTTGACGATTTTATCATGCATTAAAATTAGCATCTCGCTTTATCAGTCCAGTGTCATTTTGACTTTAAACCTGTTTGTATACAATTGATGTTGTTTGACGGGCTGCCACTCATTCACCGTGCGCGGGCGGGTGTGCGCGGGCGGGTGTGCGCGGGCGGGTGTGCGGCGTCATGCAAACTCTTAGTTTTCGCTCAATAACTTTAATTGGGAATGAGATATTGGAAAGAAACTTGCTGTGTAGGTACCTTATATGGGAGTGCATTTGGGGTCACTGGGGTCAAGGTCACTGTTACTAAAAAATAAAATAAATAGTTTCCGCTCAGTAACTTAAAGCTCCAACTGCCATTATAAAAGCCAGAAGATGGTGCTGGGGCAGGTTTCAAATGAGGTTATGACCCTTGCTAATAAAGAATGTAAACATTTCCCACGTGACTGTGTTTATCAACAAGAGTGCTGCAGCAGCCGGCTTAGATCTACTCTGTTTATCATCAAAACCAAACAATGTAAAGCATCACAATTTAAAGCAGGTTGTCAACAGCCGTTTCAAAAAGGCACCAGATCTTGATTTTGATTTTGTAGGGTTATAATGGCATAGGAAAAGTTTCAAAGTTCATTTTATAAAATATTATTGTGATTCAATTCAAATATAGAGTTGGCTGCTTCAGCATGTGTAGGGGACAATGTTTACATCAGCTATTTTAGTTGACAGACAGGTTGTGTGCAGCAGTGGTAATTGGCCCCTCCTACACATATTTACTAACTTTAATTGGGAATGTGATGTTGGAAGAAACTATCCTTTTGTTACTTCATTTTCATCTCACCAGTACTGTAATAGCATTTCAAATAGAAATCTGGTTTTCGTGGAATTTCCAAGTTTTTTTTTCTTTCTTATTTTACCATTATGGTAATTTACATATATTATTGGTGCAATATAATTAACAGTTATAGGCAAAAAACAATTTGCGTTATACTATTCTTATAATTTAATATTAATGATTAAACAAATGCAAATTATGTGAGAAAACTATAACGTGACTCTGCGATTTTTATAAAAAAATCAAGATTGCCGTGTGTTCCTGTCACCGGGCGGTTCGAAATATTGCTCGATCATGATGGTGTTGATTAGTGTTAATTAAAAAGCAATTCATTAAAATAATGCAATATTTTTTTTCTGTGTTTCCCGTAAAAACAAACTAATGTTTTAAAGAAGATTATAAAATCTACTGTACCTGAGGTTTGAATGAAAAAATATTTACCATGATTTATCATGTTACTTAATTAAGGTCACTGCCTGTATCACAAATAAATCAACCGTCATATGTGGCCTATCATATGCTAAATATTACATAACACACCATTCAAATTAAGCGAACAAACAAAGATCATGGGTCGGAAGGACAAGTGAAATTGTTTTGTCTCGCATCACCATTTAACAAAAACTGCAACCCTTAACCCGCTAAGCACGAATATAATAGCCTTTGCATCCATTGTTAAGTAAACCCAGATAAGCCTGCAAGTTAGACCAGCCTGCGAGTAACTGGTCTTAATTCAAAGAAAGAACTGTCCATTATACATTTATGTAGCGGGTTAAGTGTTAAACTGCTGGTATACCTTCGCAAAATCGAAAATTTCAATACAGTTAACCGGATAAGTAGAATTTGCAAAGCTGGCACTGGTGACAGTGGTGATGGCCGTCTTCAAAATTGCATATTCAAATTATTCAGTCTTTGCATAATTGTCATAAGCATGATCAGGGCCACTCAGACACACAAGTTCCATAACTCTGTATTTCATTTGACCCTTTTTTTACTTAGAAATTCATGAAGTCTGATCCTTGTTAGGCGAGACATATGAATCCGCGAATCATGTCGTCAAGTATAGATTTAAAAAACGTTCTACTTCTATTTTTAATCTAGTACTTAAAAATTATGAAATAAAATTCATCCTAATGTTCTTTGTAAACAACTATTTCACTTTCCTCCTGCATATAAAGCCACTTGAGTAATTTTGTTTTCCTGCGTGTATGTAAGCAAATTTAGTAATTTCATTTTCCTCCTGCGTGTATATAAGCCACTTTATAGTAATTTCATTTTCCTCCTGTGTATATATAATTCACTTAATTTCTGACCTGCATGTATAAAACACTTGAGCAGAAGAAAAACATTTGTGTTCTATGAAAACAACACTTCTAATGTTTATTAAAGGGACACTTGGCGATGGTTTTAAAAACTCGCAGCTTCCCATTAGTTTTTATACGTAACTTGAATTTGTTCAATCATTAATATTAATTATAAGAATAGTACAAAGCAAATTGTTGTTAAACATTATATATTAGTTGTTGATTATATATTAGTTGTTGATTATATATTAGTTGTTGATTATATATTAGTTGTTGATTATATATTAGTTGTTGATTATATATTGCACCAATAATATAATTATTTAAACCTGTGTTAGAATAAGACGGAAAAAAACAAAAAAACTCAAAATTTTATTTAATTATATGCAAGTAGGTTGAGTCAAAATGATACTGGATTAATAAATCGAAATAAATGGTTGGATTGTTTTGCAAAACTATTTATTATAAAGTTATTTACCAACAACCTAATCAAATACAATGGGCCATGGCACAAGTGACTGGTGTAGTCACCATGGTGATGGATGCTTGCCGTCTGTATGTCAGGCACACAATGAGCATGAAGAGAGAATTGGCACAGAATAAAAACCTATAAGATATTTGTATTACTTTTTATTTTTTCCTCTAATGGTAGTACCTCCCAAATAGAAGCACCCCCTCCCCCCACGTTGTCCCACCCCATCCCAACCACCAAAAAAATTGTTAAGTTCAAGCCAAAAAGCGACATACTGTTGGCTAGAATCAAGTAGTTTTATCAGCATATTGAACCAGGAGAGTTGTTTATGGTTAATTGCCCATTTCACCGGTACTTCGGAAATCTCCGTACACTGTTCTGAATTTCAGTCACGTGGCAGAAAGTCACATGACTTCAAGAACTAATCAAATGGTGGTAGTCACAGAAGTATCAACACTCACAAATTAACCAGTTTCAGTGTTTATATAATGAGTTAATGAATGCGTATTGTTTCGCCAAAACACCGCAGTCATTAGTGATATTCTATACAGAAACCATCTTGACTCATTCCTTGGAAACTAGATCGGATTTCAAGGCTACAGGAACACGTGTTGAATTGTTTACATTGGAGCATGTTCGCGTAAGTTGGAACCGGTGTTACGATAGAAATATTCATTGTTTTCTGACAATCTCGTTTTTGAACTGTAGCAACAAACACGCTTTAATTTTTGTTTTTCTACAGTACCAAACACATTAATAACATAAATATGTCATGCCTTCAAGTTATGGTCTGATATTTAGTAACATTTGTGTATTGTTTTTAATTCACATTGGGCACCGTTACAATGAATATTTAATGTGACTACCACCATTTGATTGGTCGACCTATTTGGCTACTCGGAGAAAGTTCGTTATTATCCGTGATCTTTCGGCAAATGTCGGGGTGAAATGGGCTATTGATAGACATGAGAATCATGGCTCTAATGGTAGTACGTATGTACCTTCCATAGAGCCATGATTCCAGTGTCTTTAGGAATCAGCAGGACCATGTACCGACCCTCCTAATGCACGAAAATATACGCCAATATTGTCGGTAATCGATCGAAGGCCACTGTTAATATTCGGCATTTCTATTGTTTAGGTGCGAAATAATCTCATTCTCATGTGACGTCTCGTTCCATATTTGGAAACTTAACCCTTACTCACACTCCTGACGCTTTCCTATTAACGTTGTTGATTTGTGTTTAAGTTTCCAAATATGGAACACACTGTGTTTGATATTTTAAATGGTAAACATTTAAGAAAAATATATCTGCTGAAACACGGTCTTACACAAAAATCCCAACATCAGTGGGATATTTTTCTCTTTGGTGAGTTGTTTGCATGCACGCATGGTTTTAAGGTTTAGCCTATTGAAATAAGGCGGTTGTTTATGCAGGCATTGCTTGATGTCTTCAGAAACCTCTCTTTATGGGATCGACCCTGATACCTGCCTATTCTCTAAAGGATCCATCCTAGCTGTATGGTAGGTACACACCATAAGAGCTACGATTCTCGATTCTGGCAGCTAGTTAATTGATAGAGTAGCCCTCACCCTGATCTCAGTGGATCTATGCTGTCATGGCTGTCATGGTTCCTGTCATAACCTACTGCAAATTGAAAAGATGGTAAAAGCCTAAGAGCTGAGAGATTGTGGTCTTGACTTGAAAATTGATTTATTGTTCAATCTAATAGTTCATTATGACAGAATGTGACTGATCAATTTGTATACATCAAAATTGCAGTTTTGTTTGAATATAGAAAGTATTTACTATTTACCAATATAGGATAAATAAAGTACCCATACTGTAAAAAAAACACCAAAAAATCTTTAAAATCCAAAATTGTTACTATCTTTTGTAAAATAGAAAGATTTTAGATTAAATTTTAGTGTGAATAACATTTGAGGCTCAATTTGGAATATACAATCTGGCAAGAGCTGCTTTTAAGTTTGACCCTAATTAAAAACAAAAACCCTGATAAGAGGCCCCGTTTGCATAGGGCCCGGGCGCTATTATTAGGGGAAATACGGTAGTCCAGTTATGGCTTTATTGATGAATACAACATAACTTGAATTTATAATGTTAGCTGTTTTTGAGGCACTGATGTCAGTATATACTGTTATCATAGTTATGTTGTTTTTTTTGTCTAAGAAGGAGTAAGGACAAGCTAGTTGCTGATAAATCAAATTCTGCAGAAGCATATTTGGTCTGACCTTGTAATTACTGTTGTTATATTCAGAATATCAAACAACAAATCATCAAACTATATTGAAAGATTATAGGAATTTAATGACCCAAAGTTTTATGACCGTTGTCTGGAGATGGAAGTCATCCTGGTAACTTGATATTGATTTGCCAAAGATCTGGGTCAGTGTTTGTAGATGTTGTGTTGTAAACCTTCTCACCTCTTGAATCTCACTAATCCCACTGCGAGCTCAATAAGTTGTAAGTGAGAAAGTGTCGATTCTTAGAGATGGCGGGAGATATTCAGTACTGGTTCTTACAGATGGCGGGAGGTATTCAGTACTGGTTCTTACAGATGGCGGGAGGTATTTAGTACTGGTTCTTACAGATGGCGGGAGGTATTCAGTACTGGTTCTTACAGATGGCGGGAGGTATTCAGTACTGGTTCTTACAGATGGCGGGAGATATTCAGTACTGGTTCTTACAGATGGCGGGAGGTATTTAGTACTGGTTCTTACAGATGGCGGGAGGTATTCAGTACTGGTTCTTACAGATGGCGGGAGGTATTCAGTACTGGTTCTTACAGATGGCGGGAGGTATTCAGTACTGGTTCTTACAGATGGCGGGAGGTATTCAGTACTGGTTCTTACAGATGGCGGGAGGTATTCAGTACTGGTTCTTACAGATGGCGGGAGGTATTAAGTACTGGTTCTTACAGATGGCGGGAGGTATTCAGTACTGGTTCTTACAGATGGCGGGAGGTATTCAGTACTGGTTCTTACAGATGGCGGGAGATATTCAGTACTGGTTCTTACAGATGGCGGGAGGTATTAAGTACTGGTTCTTACAGATGGCGGGAGGTATTCAGTACTGGTTCTTACAGATGGCGGGAGGTATTTAGTACTGGTTCTTACAGATGGCGGGAGGTATTCAGTACTGGTTCTTACAGATGGCGGGAGGTATTAAGTACTGGTTCTTACAGATGGCGGGAGGTATTAAGTACTGATTCTTACAGATGGCGGGAGGTATTCAGTACTGGTTCTTACAGATGGCGGGAGGTATTCAGTACTGGTTCTTACAGATGGCGGGAGGTATTCAGTACTGGTTCTTACAGATGGCGGGAGGTATTAAGTACTGATTCTTACAGATGACGGGAGGTATTCAGTACTGGTTTTTACAGATGGCGGGAGGTATATAGTACTGGTTCTTACATATGGCGGGAGGTATTCAGTACTGGTTCTTACAGATGGCGGGAGGTATTCAGTACTGATTCTTACAGATGGCGGGAGGTATTAAGTACTGGTTCTTACAGATGGCGGGAGGTATTTAGTACTGGTTCTTACAGATGGCGGGAGATATTCAGTACTGGTTTTTACAGATGGCGGGAGGTATTTAGTACTGGTTCTTACATATGGCGGGAGGTATTCAGTACTGGTTCTTACAGATGGCGGGAGGTATGCAGTACTGGTTCTTACAGATGGCGGGAGGTATTCAGTACTGGCTTTTCCAGATGGCGGGAGGTATTCAGTACTGGTTCTTACAGATGGCGGGAGGTATTCAGTACTGGCTTTTCCAGATGGCGGGAGGTATTCAGTACTGGTTCTTACAGATGGCGGGAGGTATTCAGTACTGATTCTTACAGATGGCGAGAGGTATTCAGTACTGGTACTTACAGATGGCAGGATGTATTCAGTACTGGTTTTTACAGATGGCGGGAGGTATTCAGTACTGGTTCTTACAGATGGCGGGAGGTATTCAGTACTGGTTCTTACAGATGGCGGGAGGTATGCAGTACTGGTTCTTACAGATGGCGGGAGGTATTCAGTACTGGCTTTTCCAGATGGCGGGAGGTATTCAGTACTGGTTCTTACAGATGGCGGGAGGTATTCAGTACTGGCTTTTCCAGATGGCGGGAGGTATTCAGTACTGGTTCTTACAGATGGCGGGAGGTATTCAGTACTGATTCTTACAGATGGCGAGAGGTATTCAGTACTGGTACTTACAGATGGCAGGATGTATTCAGTACTGGTTTTTACAGATGGCGGGAGGTATTCAGTACTGGTTTTTACAGATGGCGGGAGGTATTCAGTACTGGTTCTTACAGATGGCGGGAGGTATTCAGTACTAGTTCTTACAGATGGCGGGAGGTATTCAGTAGTGCTTCTTACAGATGGCGGGAGGTATTCAGTACTGGTTGTATCCAGGAATAAGGGGGTCAGGTCTGCATCCACCACAAAAAATATCGATCATCAGACATAGCTTAAAATGTGCTGAAAAATGATGTTAAACAACAAGCAAACAAACAAACAGACCGTGTCGTGTGTGCTAGCACCTATATAAACATTCTTCCAAAAGGTAGTATTAGTTGCTGCATTGTGTGATCCCCATGCAAAAATAGGGACCGGGCCACAGCCTATTCCAGCAAAGAAGTGTAGTAGAATACCTCTTAACGCACACGATCTCTTTATGATATATATGATAGAATACGTCCAAACAGGTGTCATCTCCATCATGCCCATTAAAACTTGTCATCCCATTCCCTTGTAGTTTCTGTGGAAGAAATTGGTCCACTGCTTATCCCAAAAGCATATAACATTATAATTTTTTAGCTCTACTGATCAGAGATCAGCAGAGCTTATGCCGTGGTGCGGCGTCCGTCGTCCGTCCGTCTGTCCGTCTGTCCGTCTGTCCGTAAACTTTTATTTGTAGCGACTTCACAGCTGAAACTACTGGATGGATATTCATAAAACTTTACAGAAATGTTGCCCATAAAGTCTAGTTGATCCTAGCAAAAATTCATGTTGATGTGAAATCCAAGATGGCCGCCAAAGCTAAAAATAGAGTTTTAAAATACAAGTTTGTAGCGACTTCTTCTTGAAAACTATAAGTGATATTGATATGGGACTTTTTCTAAAATGATCAGCATGACATGATGTTGATCCTAGTCAAAAATCGTTTTGATTCAACGTTAAACATGGCTGCCAGCGGCCATCTTTGTTTACATAGAGTTATATAGTAAAAACTTGTAGCGACTACTTCTCTGAAACTACTTGGCGGATTGTCATGAAACTTTACAGGAATGTTGCTCTTGATGTCCAATTGATCCTAGAAAAAGTTCAGGTCGGCCGGAAATTTAAGATGGCCGTCACAGCTAAAAATAGATTTTTAAAAAATAAGTTTGTAGCGACTACTTCTTGAAAACTATAAGTGATATTGATATGGGACTTTTTCTAAAATGATCAGCATTACATGATGTTGATCCTAGTCAAAAATCGTTTTTGATTCAACGTTAAACATGGCTGCCAGCGGCCATCTTTGTTTACATAGAGTTATATAGTAAAAACTTGTAGCGACTACTCCTCTGAAACTACTTGGCGGATTGTCATGAAACTTTACAGGAATGTTGCTCTTGATGTCTAATTGATCCTATCAAAATTTCAGGTCGGCCGGAAATTCAAGATGGCCGTCACAGCTAAAAATAGATTTTTAAAAAATAAGTTTGTAGCGACTACTTCTTGAAAACTATAAGTGATATTGATATGGGACTTTTTCTAAAATGATCAGCATGACATGATGTTGATCCTTGTGGAAAATAATTTTGATTCGACGTTAAACATGGCTGCCAGTGGCCATCTTTGGTTACATAGAGTTATATAGTAAAAACTTGTAGCGACTACTCCTCTGAAACTACTTAACGGATGTTCATGAAACTTCACAGGAATGTTGCTCTTGATGTCTAGTTGATCCTAGAAAAATATCAGGTCGGCCGGAAATTCAAGATGGCCGCTACAGCTAAAAATAGATTTAAAATAAATAAGTCTGTAGCGACTACTTCTTCAAAACAATAAGAGATATTGATATGGGACTTTTTCTAAAATGATCAGCATGACATGATGTTTGTCCTTGTCGAAAATCGTTTTGATTTGACCTTAAACATGGCTGCTTTGTTTACATAGAGTTATATAATGAAAACTTGTAGCGACTACTTCTTTGAAACTACCTGACGGATTTTCATGAAACTTCACAGGAATGTTGCTCTTAATGTCTTATTGATCTTAGCAAAATTTCTGGTCGGCCGGAAATTCAAGATGGCCGCCACAGTTAAAAATAGATTTTTAAAAAACAAGTCTGTAGCGACTACTTCCTGAAATCAAAATCAATCAGTAGAGCTTCAAGGTCATTGACCTCTTGTTTTATGATAGAATACGTCCAAACAGGTGTCATATCCATTTTGTCATTGTTGCTCATTAAAATTAGTCATCCCATTCCCTTGTGGTTTCTAAGGAAGACATGCATCCAGTGCTTATCCCAGTGGAGTATTACATTATAGAATACCTCTAAACAGGCATCAACTCTTTTTTGTCATTAACATTTTCTGTCATACTCCTATTAAGTGGTGTAATTATAACTGAGTGGTTTGCATGGTGCCATGATGGTTGTGGCAGAAAATAAAAAAAAAACATGGCTCCCTGTGGCTTTGTAGTGTTTATATTGGAAACTGCAATCCTGAACTGCATTGTCTGCATTTGTGAAGTTTTTTTTTTTTCTTCCTGTTGGAGCAATGTGACATTTGTGTTGGTGTGCCACATTTTACCCTTAGCTCCCTATGAATGTATAATGGACTGTCCTTTCTTTAAATTTAGACCATTCCATTTATGTTACAAAGGGTTATGAGTTACTTGCAGGCTGATCTGGGTTTACACTGGCTGCAAAGGCTGTTGTAGTCGCCCTTAGCACGCTAAGAGTATCAAGCATTAAAATTAGCAACTCAATTTATTAATCCTTTTAGGGGCTGGCGTGGCGCAGTCGGTAGCGCGGCGGATTTGTAACCGGAGGCCCCGGGTTCAATCCTCCGTGGTGCCACTGATTTCCGTCGGTGTGTTCTTGGGCAAGACACTTTACCTTAGCCTCGTCCGTCGGATGGGGACGTAAACCGGGCGGTCCCGTGTATCGGTCTATCCTCCGAGCACGTTAAAGAACCATAGGAATCTATTCGATAATAAGAGTAGGGCAGGTTCCCGGATTCCTATGTATCCTTCCCCTCTCTCTGGGGCGGCTCTAAATAACCTATACTGTGTTGATGAGCCGTTTAACAACATTCAATTCAATTCAATTCTATTAATCCTTTATTATTTTGACTTTAATTCCGCTGGCATAGTGGTACCCCTGCACTCGTCTCATTTCTTAGTCAATACTGGCATGCTGCGTAATTTGTGTTTCCTTATGTAATGCTTGTTTTATGTGGCATACATATCTGAAGGTAAATTATCACCTAAATTCTTCTGATGATAGCTTGATTTGTCATTACGTGGTCCCGCCTTTATTCCATTAAGCGACGGGAAAGCTTAATATATCTTAGCAGGATTTTATAACCGATATTTCAACAATAAAACACATTTTAAAACATTTTTTACTGAAAAATTGAGACAACCTGTTTAAAAATACCTATTAATGTTATAATTTTATAATATGCAAATTTTTTAAGCCGAAATTAAGGTTTTATTTCATACCCCAGCCAACCCCGTTTTTGCTTCTTGGAGAAGGGGTTGGATGGGGTATGAAAGTTAATACTCGGACCACGTAATGGTCTCAAATAAACCAACCTAAGGACCGTAAGCCATGTTATTTGTTGCTCCACTTCCCACACACATATCTCTGTAACACAAGCAAGGTTTTACACAAGCGTAAAATGGCTGCCCGACAGTAAAGCGAGCAATTGCTCAAGAGAAAATGTATATGTTACTTTAAATGATAGCACATGCATGTATTCTTAAACTGATGTTAATAAATGATGATAGGTGCAGAATGGTTTCTGGAATGAAACATTTAAATGTACAAAAAAGCACCTGCTATTTCCGTTATAATACGAAAATAATATGTACGGTACGGTATGGCTTTTACCCCCAACCAGAAAATGTTGGAATTCACCAGAAAGTAACGTATTTGGATGAAAAACAGTGGACCACATAAACAATCATTTTAAAACATGATTTAACATCAAAGTTTATCATTAAGTATATACATCTTTATCAGAAAAAAGTCATAGAATTCAGCTGTTTCAGTGATCAAGTATTAACGATTTCATTCGGTTGCGTATATTTTTCGTTTCCCAATCATTCATTGTCGGCCCATCCCATCGTTTTTCGGAATCCTATCTTCCACGATTGTTCAAGATGTTGCTAATGTTCTGAGATAGACTGGAACGCGATCATTTTAAAACCCTGGAGATACAGTTTATTCGACATAAACTGTTTGACTGGGTCTCTATTTATTTTAGCAATTATTGTAAATATTGCGTTATACTTGAATCACTGTCATTTAATCATGGGGCAGTTATGCAAACAATTTTTATAATATATCCAACTATCCGCAGCCAACTACCCGCAGGAAGTAAATCGAGATGTAGGGGGATTCTGATAAATTTGTTTATGTTGGTTTTTAGCCAATAAAAGCGTCTGCGTGGACGAATGGTTAACGACATTGCGTTGTAAACCTTCCCCTCTCACCGCTGCGGGTTCGAATCCCAACGGGAACTCGATTTGTAGGTGAGGAAGTGTTGATTCTTACGGATGGCGGGAGGTGTACAGTACTGGTTCTACCCAGGAAAAGTGGGTGGTCTGCCTTCACCACAATATATAACCTTACACGTGTTGAAAATGACGTAAAATACCATTCAAACAAAACAAACAATAAAAAACAACTGGAACGTTGACCAGTGTAGTAAACAAACAATATCTCATGACCACATATTTTATGGTGATTTATTTATATGAAAATATGAGTATATTATTACTTTTCTATGCGTTAAAGATCGGGATTTCTCAGTGCAAGATATTCATAATCGCTAAATATTAATAACTGACTCAGAACACAATAATAACTAACGTTGCTAACTTAGAACACAATAATAACTAACGTTGCGACGTTGAGTCGTGACGTCAAATAAAGTGTTGCTGACGTCATCCGCCGATAACGTTCAATAAAGCGAATATTTGTTTGCAAAAACGTAATTTAAAATGTAATAAATAGATTATTAACTGCTGGGATCGATTATTGGGTAATCCTTCACTTCATGGTAGAGGTGCTTTGTTTTTCACTCACTCGCGTGCGCCAGTTTGTGAAAATCACCACACGTCTACCCCTCCTGATGGATTTCCCTGGTAATCGATCCCAGCAATTAAATATATCTATATATTATATGAGTATATAACCTTGCATGTGTTGAATGATGTAAAACATCAAACATACAAACAAACAAACATACAAACAAAAAAAAAAAAAAAATGGCAAGGGGACTTAACCCGACCTCCGAGCCACTTCCCAAAATTTAAAATTAAAGAAAATATAATGTATATTATTTTTTTTATATTTCATAAGAGCACTCCCTT